>JAKZLQ010000150.1:0-157952 GCA_023309525.1 Arxiozyma bovina | reverse complement strand
AGAAAAATACCTGCTTTTTTTCTTTTCTTTTTTTTTTTACTAAGTAGTCTTATCTTAATCGTAATTTCTAGAAATGAGTACATAGTCTAGTTTTATTACACCTTCGTATACATGATGTGTTGCTGGTCTAAAGCATCTTTTTTCCCCACTTCGTCAGTGTTCATGTATTCACACTATGGTATCGTACATAAAATAAAATAAAAACCTCTAAGTATTACGGTTGAACTTTTTTATTATAATACTAGAACATACTAAGTTTTTATTTGTATAACCCTGAAAACTATGAAAATGAGTTCTAATAGGGTTGAGTAGAAAATATAATGGAATATGCTAGAAATTTATGATAATCTAGAATCCAATAAAACAAAAAAAAAAAAAGAAAGAAAGAAAAGAAAAGCGGTTTCGTTTAAGAAAACAAGATAAGAATAGTGTCGCTTTGTTTTTATTTTTGAAAACATTGATTGTTCAGATTGAAATTCAGGAATTGTTACATGCCAGTCTATTGTCAAGAGATAAGAATGTTTTTTGTTTTTTCGTTGCGGATCCGATATCCATATAGAGGAAAAATAAAAGCCCGACATAATCACAAAATTTAAGGAGAGATTTCACTAGAAAAAAAAATGAAAATTTTCTTAATCAGGAAGTTATGCTCTACAATAGGGAAACATAGTGGAAAGAGAATACTCCACAAAATTTGATCTTCAAATTCAAGATGCTGGGGAATTTTTTTTCCAATTTTACCGTGTATGTCCCTCCGAAAGATGTAATTAATAGAATTCAGGCAAACATTTTTTTTTTGTCCTATTTTTTTTTCCAAGTATAATAAGGATTTTCTTCTATTATAATTGAAATTATTCTACATAGAGTGAGATGGGGGGTTATTTTTGAAGTGATGTAACTTTTGTTTACATTTGCAAAAAAGTTTTGTGTATTGTTTTAAGTTTCTTAGGGTGAAAAACTACAAGTTTGGTTGTTGAACTATTTTTCTGGTTAACTAGGGTTTGAATATATTTTTGAAGCTCAGCAAACAAACTACCCTTTCTTTCTTGAATCCTTATGTTGGTGGGTAAATTATATTGTCTTGTTCTTTATACAGGTATGGTAAAGTGAGTAAAAGAAATTAGATTATTACCTTTTTCAAGAATAATAATAATATTTGGTGTGTATGGTGGTAGTTGTTGAGATATTATCTTGTTTTGTCCCATTATAGACAAAATAACCAAAACAACATATTGTTTCTCGTTGTCATTTAACTATTATCCCAATTTGTTAGTTCTCATTTTTTTTATGTTAAGGGTTTGTGTTAGGCTAGAATTTTAAAACTGCAAGTCATTTTTACAAAGGTTACAAAATATTAGGGTAGATGTTTGCATTTTCCTGATACGACGTTTTTTTTTCGTGTCGCAATTGTTTTTCAAATTCCTTTTTTGGACATGTCACGAATGTTCGGAGTCGGAGTGTTGCACTCTAACAAGGGTATATAAAAAGATTATACTCTAATGTAAATGTACCTACATAGTGTCCTTTCTTCATTATTTAGGTATGCCTCTAAAAAATAGCTACTTTGATGTTAGAAACCCTAGAATTTTGTAGTAGTAACCCCTGAATAGAAATATGTCCATTTATAAAAAATAAAAATAAAAATAAAAAAGTGAGATAGAAAAAGGATTTAAAGGAAAAAATTACTCTTTAGGTAATTTTTGTCCCGAATTGATCCGCATTGAAAATCACGAGTTCTAACTCCGGAATTTTTGTGTCGAGAAAATCATCCCGGACTTCCAACATTCTTTTTTTTTTAAATAAGTCGGTCTAGAAAATTGCTAGAAAAAGAAAAAAACAGGAGAAAGAAACAGAAATTCTCGGATGATCTTCAAGTAATAAAGGACTTTCATGTATAATATTATTTATTTTTTTTTGGTGTTTCTTAAGGTACCAGGGTCAATAATCAATAAACCAAAATAAGGGATAGAGAAGAACCTGTGTATCAAAAGAAAAGTGTCCCTCCTTTGATGCAATTACTTTGACCAATTTTAAGAATTCCTGCTTATGTTAAGCCTTCCCCTTACAATTAATACACACCCTTCCCCTTAGAACTCTCTGCTATCTTAGTTTCAACTTAGTCTAGTTCGAAATACCTCCTCTATTGTTAGTGGTATGTGTACTTTCAATATTCCTTTGACTCATCGTTTTAAACAAATTTTCAGTAGTAAAACCCACCTATATGATGCACAAGATTTCAATATCTCATAAACAATAAAATATTAAAATATTTAGTAGTAGTTGTTGTTGGATTGAACTGACGTATTTGGTTTATTATAGGGATAGATAATAGATCTTTGTTCTCTTGCTATTGTATATACTTTATATTCATATAATAATTATAGGCACTCTTATTTGCTCCTTTCAAGTATTTTATTTCTTTTACACATTTTATGTTCCAATGATTGCAACTTGATATGACATTGGTACGGGAGGAACATTCTTAATACTTTTCAATAATTGTAATAAAAATAATAATATTTTCCAACAGAAAAGAAAAAACCTATTGTTGAAGTTTTTAATGATCTCTATTAGAACAGCTATTAGAGTGAAGACCCAAAATAGAACTATTCTCATTAACAAATTTGGATGTTAATTAAATTTCCTAATATGGTTATCCATACTTCCAGTTTTTCGTTTTCCTTTTTTTTTTCGTTTTTTTTTTCCTATTTGGTATAAAGAATAATACAATTTGTAGAATTCGGAATTCTCCATTTCTGTAAAGTATTTTACCCCCTTTTTTTTATTATAAGGAGTCACGTAATAGCTGCCTGTGACATTTTCAAGGGTAGCTACCAAAATAGATGACAGAGCATCATATATTTGTAGAATCCTTTTCTATCTTTCATGATGTTTTTGCAATATAGAAGAAGCTCAGTTTGATCATAAGACAATGGAATAAATAAGATGATTACTATTGTATTCAGTTGATTGTTAATGGTGTAATTTATTTTCAGCAGAGTGAAGAACAGTGAAATCAGTTTACTCTTTTAAGATAGTGGAGCTTGAATAATCCGATATTGTTTTTCGTCATTTGCTTATCAGTTGGTAATAAAAAAAAATGGGTTGGGTTCCAATAAGTGGACTCTACAGTTGACACAAATCAGTTGACTTAATATACATGTATATTAAAAGGAACATAGGTTTCTTTATTATAGTAAATGCATATTTAATATGGTAATATTGAGAAGAAATAAGAGCGAACAGTTAGAATACAACTTAGCTAAATAATTAGATTTTTGGTCTGACAAGGCTTTCTCATATTTAATAGATTGTGGCTTGTATGAAAATGAGGATGTTGTTGTTGAAAATGTTGTTCAAAAAAAAAGTTCGTGCCCAAGGATAATAATAATAACTACAATTCGATAAAATATGATTGAGCAAGTTTTTATTTTTTTGAGGTATGAAGTTTTTTTTGATGTATAAAATATACCTCTGTACTATTATCTAGAAATTCTTGAATCAGTGATCAGTTAGCAATTATTATTAAACATCCATTGGTTTACCAAAGATTGTCCTTACTTTTGACATTACAGAATAATTGAAGAGTGAAGAGAGGTTTTTCTCGTACATGGTGTCTGAAGGTGTGTTTACGTGGATAATGGTATGTATTTCTTTTTTTTTTCTACTGGAACGAAAAGTCAGTTTTTAAACGAGAGAGAAAATTTTTTATAAAAAAAGAAAAAAAGGAAAACAAAAAAGTAAAAAAATAAACAATGTGTGGCAACTACAAACGATTAAAAGACTAAATAAAGTTTTTAAGGTTGTCATCTTTGTCTATCTGTTAACTTTTATTTCCCTATCTTAAAACAAAAAAGAAAAAGAAAAAAAAAAGACCGACTCAGCCCATAATTTTGTGGTATTTTTGTCTATGTCCTTTCCAAAAAAGTCTTATGATGAATACAACGCTGCACTATCTTGGCTATTGTCCAACCACGGATTATTGCTACCAGTAATTATCAGTTCACTTTTTTGAGTACAAACGTTACTTTTTAAAAATATGAAAATGCGTCACTTTTTTTTCTTTTTTTTCAGAAGAATAGTAATGATGCCAAGTGTTGGTCGCCAAACATACAGCCAAGCAGATATTATTGTTTAGAAAGAATTGTTATTGAATTGTTATTATATTCTTAAACAGGACTAATACATTTGTCAAATAAAACTATTCTAATGTGAGGTTTCCCAGTTTTTAATTGTAATAAAATGGTGTAGTTGATGAAACTTTGTGTTAATTGGAAAAAGAAAAGACAAAACATATGAAACGAAATGAAGTTACAGGATTTAGAATGTGCACTTTTTTTTCTGTTTCAAAAATTCTTGAATATGATACAAAAAGATTACTTCAAATTAAATGTTACATGAATTTTGTTTTTTTTTTTTGTTTTGTGTGTTAACTAATTGTGTATATTTTCGTGTTAGTTGGGAGCAGTTGAGGTTTGTTCTCGTAATTCTTAGTTTTATTGTAAAAAATGAATTTCAGGTTTCAAAAAAATAGATATGAGACATTTTCTGTGACATTGTCTTGAATTTTGTTTCATTTTTTTAAGCTGGTGTGCTTGTTCCAAAGTATTAAACAGTAATTGTAGACAAGACCTTTCCATAGTCACTAGATGCTTTGTGGTTTTGAAAATAAAAGCAAAAAATAAGTAAGTTCTAGATACTATTTATTCTGTTGTTCTTTTGTTTTGGATATACTTCTGTATTCCATATATAGAAAATAGGGAATAAGACACAAGGAAGGTAAAAGATATAATGTATATTTCTACGTTAAATGGGGAAAATACTTAACTGTCTCTTGAGATAATATTTGCTGGCGATATTAGACTTATATCTATAATCTTGGCAAATAAACCTAGGTATATTAATATATTAATTTTAATAGTTTTCTGAATAATAAAGAATATATATGTGGATTCAAAGAGGATTTTATTTGGGTTCGTACTTTTGTCTAAAACTAGAAATCATGGATAAACTCCATATTTTTTAAGATATGTAAGCGATTGAATAACGTACAGTAGTGACTGTAACTTCTTTCATTCGGTGTAATGATAGGTAATTTTTAAATTAAGATTCCAATAGGTGTCGCTATATTATATAATTTGATGATATTTAAAAAAAAAGACATTGAATTGAGTTAAGTTTTAAAAATTTGTTACACTTTCTAATATGGGTAATATAGGAAAAACAAAGAAGAGATAAATGAAACAGTATTTTGAACACTGAATTTCTCCCTGTTACTTTTGTCTTTCAGTGATTTTTGTTAAATATTCTCAAGCATATTAAAATATAGTCGGGACGGTATTATTTTCTTTGATCTTGTCAATTATCAGAAATGCACAAAAGACTATTCTTTTGTAGCTAATAATTTTTTTTTTAGAACATCATAATGTTTAGGGTTTTTTTTTAAATTCCTGGAACTTATAATAGCTGTTTCCTTTTTTTATTTCTTTGATTTTTGGTTCTTTATATATTCCAAACAAAAACACTAAGAAATGGTTTGATATGATATAAATGAGCTAAAATTTCTTTCGAACACTGTATCACTTTAAGTAAGTTTGCTGAAGTTTATGTTCTTATTAAATTTTCTTGACAAATAAATCACAAGAATTAGACAATTGGTTCTAAAATGTGGTATGTATTTTTTTTTTGAAACCATATTAATATTTTTCTTCATTTATTTTATACATATTGAATATGAGGATGTTCAAGTTCTTATTTTAATGGATTTTGTACATTTGGATATTTTTTATTCCAGTTTTATTTAAAACTTATTGAAAAATAATAGTTTGGTTCATAAAAAATATTTTTTAAGAAAATGAAAAGGGACAAAAAAAAATCAAAAAATGATAAATAATTAGAGAATAAGAACTAATTCTCTCAAAATAAACAAATTGCATTAAACCCTTTTTTTTGCTGGCATGAAATTAGAGATGTATTTGATAATCTAAATTCTTAATACCAAATGATTAAAAATTTTATAACAGTATATAAATATAATTAAAATAAAAGGTGCTATAAGTTATACTAGTTATATATGTATATTAAGTATGGAGAACAAAAGAAGATAAGTAATACAATAACAATCTGTAGTACTACTAATATCCTAGTATAAATAGCTGATAACTGATAATATCACCAATATCCTAGTAGAAGTATATATTATCTTATCATATTAATCTAAAATGAATGTCAATAAAATCTTTGATATGGAAGTCTTACATCAACAGGTAATGAGCCCTATCGCAACGGCTGCTGGTAGTGTTCCTTACAAATTAAATAGAACTAAAGAGCTATAAGAAATGGATGAATACTTTAGCTATGCATATATCTAATATCAATCCACACTGGTACCAATATGTTCATACTGGAAAGTTAAATGTCATTATTAAACTATACAATCCATCTGAAGATGTGATTACTCATTTTAAGAAACTTTTTGAATCTGCCTTAAAACTATTAATCCTTAATAATGTTGAAGGATCTGCTAAGAAAAAAGCAGATAGATATGACGATGGTGATTATGGAATTCCTACAGGAAAGAGTCTTCTTTATCATTTAACCGTCTGTTTTGGCTGAGACTCTGTGGACGTAGCCGCTGAACCTTTCTTTCAATTTGCAGTAACTAATGCTAGTTTTGTCGGTAAAAGAAATCAAAATAAGCAAAAATTTAGACACTTCAAATGTGACAATTGTGAAAATCAACGTAAGACTAATGAGTATTCTGAGTTTCAACAATGGTTAAAAGGTAAAAGAAATAAAAAAGGCACGAAAACTCATAAAACTCATGATCCACAAACATCTTGGGTTGCATTAGTTGGTAAACAAGTTAATTTGTCAAAAAATGATTCGTATTTTGATACTGGCTGTACACAGCACATATCTCATGATCGCTCTATGTTCACTGATTTGATTGAAGGAAATGAAAATGAATTTGGTTTTATTGAAGGCATTGGAGGCAGGTCTGCTATTAAAGGTATTGGTACTGTGGATTTGGGTCATGTCGTGTTATATGATGTTGCATATGTCCCAGATGGTCAAGTAAATTTGATTTCTGTCAAAATGGCTTCAGCTAAGTCAAATATGAAGTTTGTCTTTGACAAAAAGAAGGTTTATACTATTAAGAATGACAAACTTACTCGAGTTGGGACCATGAAAAACCAATTATATGCTTTTGATTATGTGAAAAATTCAAAAATTAACATAGAAGAACCACTTAACTATGCCTTTATTTCATACGATGATTCTACTTTACCGGTTCCAAAGACAAAGATTCCAGACTCCGTTAAATGGCATGCTAGAGTTGGACACCCAGGTTTAGCTAATTATAATCGTTTAGCTAACCAAATTAAGTTACCTATCATGGAATCCAATAAGTACTCATTGTGCCCTACCTGCTCTCTTTCCAAAGGAACTTTAAAGAAAGGCAAAATTTCTGATAAGCAATACACAAGTCCTTTACAGTTATTACAATTTGACTTGTGTGGGCAATTTAGGTATACGAATTTCTCTGATAGAAAATATTTTTTAACAATTAGGGATGCTTATTCAAGATATTATTCAGTTATTCATCTGACCTCAAAATCAGATGCCTGTGATAAATTAATTGAATGGATCCTAGAAACCGAAAATTATTTCAGATCCAGAGGTGACTTTGAAGTTGGTGCTATTCGCACTGATAACGGTGGTGGATTCATGTCTAAAAAATTCCATAACTTTTGTAAAAATAATGGGATTTCTCACCAATTAACTGTTCCCTACAATAGTTTTCAAAACGGAGCAGTCGAAAGGTCCCACTGTTCAATTGAAGAAAAGACTAGATGTCTTCTAGTTGGTGGAAAAGTGCCACCATTCATGTGGACAGAAGCTGTAAGCACCGCTGTATACCTTCTAAATAGGTTACCGGTATCTAATAAAAAATATTCTATTCCGTATTGCCTTTGGAACGACATTCCAACCAGAGATTTAAACTTATCACATCTTCGTATTTTTGGATGTGCTGCATATGCTACTTTACCATCACAATTACGTGATGGAAAATTTGTTCCCGTTGTTTGATATGCTTCAGTCTGTACCTTCCTTGCTATTGCTTCCTTTCTCAATCTTCATGTTCATCAAATGGACGTAGACACTGCTTTCCTAAATTCCAAAATGAATGAACCTGTCTACGTTTGTCAACCACCAGGCTTTGTTGACCCAGTTCACCCCGATTACGTATGACAACTTTACGGGGGGTATGTATGGATTAAACAATGTAACTATTAAATAAATATTTCCTGTTCCTTTAATAGAAGAATTATTTGAAAACATCTAGAGGCAAGACCTAGTGAATTAAACCATTTAGTACCATGCAAATTATCAAATAAATCTTTTATTACAGAAAGAGGAAATCTTGATTTAATAGTTACCTCGTTTAGCCTCCTAAAGTCACAACAAAGCCTCTTGGATAGCAAGCCCCACTACTATGGAACACTCACATTCATAAAACATTATCTAGCAAAGGCCTCACACGCTATGATGGAGAGTATGGCATTTACTTCGAAAATATACAAGAATCTAAAGTTTTAATTGCACTATATGTCGATGATCTTCTAATTGCTGCTCCAAATAAAGATATTATGAACTCTGTGAAAGCAGGGTTAAATGATGCTTATTCCATGAAAGATCTTGGTCCAGTCTCGAAATTTTTAGGAATGAATGTTCACCAAGATGACCTGAATAATATTACCCTCTCAATGGAGGACTATATTACAAAAGCTGCCCAGAGTTGTCAAATCGACTTGAATAGGAATGTGGAATTTCCATTATCTAATACAGTTAATTATTTTGACACAGACTCACCAACAATTGACAACATAACTGAGTATCAGAGTATTGTTGGCCAACTTCTTTTTTGTGAACAATGTTGGACGTCCTGATGTAACTCATTCTGTTCAACTTCTATCATGATTTCTCAAGGATCCTAGAGAGGTACATTTAAAAGGAGCTCACAGAGTTATGCAATATTTGTATAACACTAGAAAACTAGGATTATCATATAACACTAAATCTGAAAAATTTATTGAAGGATTTTCAGATGCATCTCATGGAAATAAGAATGACTTAAAATTTGCAACCGGTGGATTTATTATAAAACTTGCTGGTGGAGTGGTAACATGGTCCTCAAAGAAAATTACCAGTGCGGTTTGCCTACCTTCAACAAACACTGAATATATTGCTGCTAGCAACACAAGCAGGGAATTAATTTGGATCAAGAATATGTTGAACCATATGAAAATAAATATAACCGATGTAAAGTTATGGATAGACAATGAACCGGCAATACATGTAGCAAAAAAAACACTGTCCTACATTCAAAAATAAAACATGTAAATTTGCATTATCACTTTATCAGAGACTAGGACGAACCTGGAAGTATTGGGGTTGGTCACGCTAATACAGTTGAACAAATTGCTGGTAAAACGACAAAAGTTTTACCAAGACATGTGTTTATAAAGGTTGGGAACTTATTTATGGAATTCAGTAGAATAAAAATTTAGCTTACAGGTAGGGGGGCTATATTGTAAGGTGGTTAGGAATATCTTTTATATTGTAAATTTGTCGTGTTGAATGACTGGAAAATTATGAACGAGAAAAAAAGAAACTAGCCTTTTCCAATTTTTGTTAACAATATATATTGGTGTTTTGCAGATCATTACTAAGTTCAAAACATATATCCACAGCAAACAAGAAAATTTTAAGGTAAGTGTATGTTAGGCAACCTAGAAAAATCTGCTGTTATTTATCCTTATATATATGAGACCACGGTAATATTAAGTTGCATGGTAAATGATCAATATTAATTATGCTTGCCTTTCTTCCTCTGATGTTATTATATAGTCCAAGCAAATTCGTAAAGACTTCCACCGTTCAGTATACTGCATAAAATACTGTGGGTTTAAACAGAAATATTTTTAACTGGCAAAGGAAAGAGAAAACAGGCAGAAAATAAAACTGGTACAATGTTTCTTTTTTTTTTTTTTCGCCCCAGATACATAATAATTTCAAAATGTCGTTATTCAATAAAAAACGTGAACTTGCAAACCGAAAAAAAAAAAAATTGCATTCGGATGTATTTATCCGAGAAACAGTATTTTTGCGCATTTTATTTTATTTGTAGAGGGCCAGATTTCCTTGCGGTGAGCGAATGCGGAATATTGAAACAGTCCAATTCCGCATTATTTTGCATAACGAGAAAAAAAAGAGAAAATTTCCCGGAAACACCTTCCCGCACGGAAAGACCAGTACTTCACAGGTATTAAAATTTGGTACAATTATCTTTTTTTTTTTTTTTTTTTTTTTTTGTTTCCAACTCATTATTTTATGACTAAATGATCATTAATTTATTCTGTCTGTTAAAATGAAGAGACAATTATTTTATTTCATATCTTTTTTTTTTTTTTCGTTATTTCAATTTATTTGTTTATTTTTTTTTTATTTGGTTTCCACCGTTTCTTTCTGTATCGCAGAATCAGCAAACAAAAACAAGTGACAAAAAAAAATATTGAAAACTTGGACGGATCTTTTTCTCAGGCAAAAAGAAATCTTGACTATATCAAGTCGATACTAACAAACATATTAGTAGTAGGGTCTTCGCATACTGAATGCTATGTAACGCACATTTCTCTTGTTATAGGAATATTGTCAATTGGATTGGTAAACTATAGTCAAGAGTCTCTTTCCTTTCATCCAATATCTTTTCTTTTTACGTTTTCTTTTCTTTTTTTTTTTTGGAAAGAGAATAAAACATTTATCAACGTGTCTTATTTCAACTAGACCTTACTCCTTCTATACAAGTCGTATTAGTTTTTAATAAAGAGGTCACCTATTTCTGTTAAGATAAGTGTCAAATATATAACTATTTCGAGAGAAAAAAAAAAATAAAAGGGAGGGGAGGAAAATTCAAACAGAGAGATATATCAAAATCAATAAGCACACAAACTACCAACAAAAAAAAAAAAAGAGAGAAAAAAATATGTCCAGACAAATGGCCCCCTGGGTGCCACTCTTCCAACAGTCATGTAAAAACAATTTGACTGATATGAATCCGTTTACACCTTTCCAATTCTCTACCTCCGAGATAACAAAGAATACAGACCAAAACATAGAAGAAATCAAACCCCGTGTGAGGACAGTGGTGCTTCGAGACTTTCTTTTCAATGATAAAAGGACAAATGTTTTAACCTTCCATTCCGATCTAAGAAGTGAGAAAATGAAAGTTAAAAATGATCAAAAACAATATTTCGAAAGTTGTTTTTATTTTCCTAGTACTTGGGAACAGTATAGGATAAGTGGCGAATGGTTCAATATTTCATTGAATGGTGATAATGATATTGATGATCATAAATTGACTAAATATGGTATTCTTATAAAGGAGTCAATAAGGTCGAATCAAACACATGTTAAGCATGCCACTAATGATATCACTAGTGCTACCACTAAAAGCACTACTACTAATACTACTAATACTACTAATATATACTACTACTAATGATGAACTTAATGACAGTAACGAAATTTGTGATAATGATAATAATGATAATGATGATAGAAATGAAATTACCGAAGTTGTTTATAGATTTCCGCAATGTAACGATTGGAAAGAAGAAGTAATGAGACAATGGAATGGATTATCAAGAGCGGCTAAAGCATTATATAGAAAGCCTGCCCCAGGTGAGATACTGACAGTGGAGACAAGTAAGAAATTGGATAAGATCCAGCGTGGTGTCGACGGTGCCAAAGAAGATGCAGGTTTAGAAAACTTCAGCGTCGTTTGTCTTCTAATTGATCAAGTAGATTACTTGAATTTAAAAGATGGTCGTGGTGGAGAAAGAAGAATATTTAGAAGGTGTTGTGATGCAGTATTATCTAAAAAAGATGTTAAAGGAGAGAAACATGCTGTAGAAGAAGAAGAAGAAGAAGACGAGGAGAAAGAGGAGAAGGGGGAAGAAGAAGAAGAAGAAGAAGAAGATGATGATGATGAATGTGAAATACTCTCTGAACATGAAGTGTGGACGGAAGTAGAGGTTTGTCCATGAATAGAGTCACCTTAACCAATTATCATTTTCATGATTATATACTTTAACGTAAATATATGTAGATATTTATATATATATATGTGTGTGTGTAACTATCTATGACTGACTATACATAAAATCCGAACTGATTTTTCTTATTAACCCTATACAAACTAAATGAACAAGGTAATTACAACAACAACAACAACAACAAAACTTTGTACATTTCCGTACAAGCCCTCTTACACCATTAGTATGTCTGCACTAATGATTTTCACTTTCTACTTTATCCATTTTTTTCACGGATAAAAGATTATGGTAACAGGTTTCTCTTCTTCAAGTTCACTATACACATTAAAATACTACATTTGTGATATTTCATAAATGGCAAAACAAACAAACAAACAAACAAACAAGCACCACTTCAAAGAACAGTAAGGAGATAATTGACAGATTTATCGTATATGTTTCTATATCTTTTAAATCGATAATTAACATTTTTTCAAGACAAATTTACTCACCGCTACCATTTTCCCCAAATAGATCCACAAGTAGATAGGGATAGATAGATAAACTGATATTTTGAAGATCTTCTCTCTTATCAACAAAAAATGCGAATTTTACTTTAAAGATAAAATCATATCTAACGAACTGTAATAAAAACCACCCAACACCCAACACCCAACATCCAACACCCAATGCCCTCACATGCTGTATCTCTATATATTTGTTTATTATCCGCTTAGATATACCCAATTAGGATAATCCTCCAGGAACCGGAGACAAAAAAAAAAAACTAGCCGGCACAGGTTAGAACAATACACAAAACCGACAAAGTGAAACGGAACACCGGAAAATTTGCGGAAACCAACTTTTTTTTTTTAAATAAACTGGCTTTTCAACTGTAATTGCGGAACAAGGAACAGAATCCGTCTCAGCAGAAAAAGTCCATTAACGAGGGCAGAGTAAGAGAGTAAGAGAGTAGAGCAGACTGATTAAGAAAGCAGGAATTATCTATATTCATTGGCATGGAAAAGAACGAGTGACTGACTGACCACCCCTTCCCCCCTCCCCTCCTCCTTCTTCTATTCCACAGCAGAAATGATCCTGCTGTCCTTGACTAAGAGAGAGCCACATGAAAAATTCTTCTGTGATGATCAAAATAAACAAAATAAGTAAAGAAAATAATGTGTATTTTCCACAATAGCGTCGCAGGAAACAAGGAATCGCCAATGTTTTCCTAAACAGGAATATCATTCTCTCGGTTTAGCCGATGGCCCTTTAAATCGTAAATATCTAATCTAATCTAATCTACTCTACTCTAATCTAATCTGCTATACTCTCATCTGTAATCTAATAGAAAAACTTAGATAGTTTATGTTAAAAAGTATGATCTCGCCAACGTTTTTTGCTAGAACTGCTCACACTACCACAAAGGCATAATAGTGTATTCTAGAGAGGATGGGCACTATTTTCAATTTAACTTCCCTTTCCTTCCATTATTATCCAATATTCTTTCTGATGATTCAAACAATATATAAAAAGGGGTCATATAAACTTAATTTTTATTGAATCATCCTTAGAAGGCACATCTATCTTTCTCTTGTAGCTCTTTCGATTTATATTGGTTAAAATGGAATAAAAACCATCACCAGTAACAAGGAAAAAAAAAGAAGTCCTCTAACCAATTAACGAAGTCATTTTCTTTTTTTCTCTTATTCCACATACAACAAATATATATACATACATACATTTATACTAAGTCCTTTTATATAAAAAAAAAACATATAAAAGGAACTACAAATCATATTAGCTTCACACTCTCTCTTCTACTTCCATTACTATTACTCTCTCGTATTCCCAAGATACGAAGCAAACAACTACACAAATCAAAGACATTAGTTTTAATCATTTCACATACACTCTGATCGATATTTAATTCGTCATGTCTGTTAGCTCCACTTATTATCCATCTGAACCAACTAGACCTTCTGTCGTCACCTCTACTGTCCCTGGTCCAAAGGGTCAAGAGGCTTTGAAAGAATTATCCAACACTTTTGATACTAGACCTGCCTATTTTGTTGCTGACTATGACAAGTCCTGTGGTAACTACATAGTGGATGTCGATGGTAACACATTCCTAGATTTATATGCTCAGATCGCTTCTATTGCCCTAGGTTACAACAATCCAAAATTGATCGAAACTTTGAGTACAAATGAAATGAAAAATGCCCTTGTCAACAGAGCTGCTATCGGTAATTTCCCTTCCAAAGAACTAAATGCCGTCTTGACTAAACTTTTACAAGTGGCTCCAAAGGGTCAGACCCACGTCTGGAGTGGTCTATCTGGTGCTGATGCTAATGAGTTAGCTTTCAAAGCCGCTTTCATGTACTACATGCAAAAGAAACGTGGAGGTAGGGATGTCCCATTCACTGAAGAAGAGTTGACCTCAGTCATGGAAAACAAGACTCCAGGTTCTCCAAAATTGGCTGTTCTTTCCTTTAAGAAGGCTTTCCACGGTAGATTGTTCGGTAGTGGTTCTTGTACATGCTCTAAACCTGTCCATAAACTAGATTTCCCAACTTTTGACTGGCCACATGCTGAGTATCCATACTATCAATACCCATTAGAAGAAAATGAAGAAGCTAACAGAAAGGAAGATGACAGATGTTTGAAGATCGTCGAAGACCTAATCACCAGCTGGCATATACCAGTCGCTGCTCTATTAATCGAACCAATCCAATCCGAAGGTGGTGATAACCATGCCTCTAAATACTTCTTGCAAAAATTAAGAGATATCACTTTGAAACATGGTGTTGTTTACATTATCGATGAAGTCCAAACTGGTGTTGGCGCCACTGGTAAGATGTGGTGTCACGAATACGCCGATATTCAACCACCTGTTGACTTAGTTACATTCTCTAAGAAATTCCAAAGTGCTGGTTACTTCTTCCACGACTTAGACTTTATTCCAAACCAACCATACAGACAATTCAACACCTGGTGTGGTGACCCAGCCAGAATGATCATTGCTGGTGCCATTGGTCAAGAAATCGTGAACAACGACTTATTATCCTTGGTCAACAAGACTGGTGATTATCTTTTCAGCAAGTTGGAAGGCTTACAAGCTAAATATCCACAATATTTTGATAGATTAAGAGGTAAAGGTAGAGGTACTTTCATTGCTTGGGATCTACCAACTCCAGAATTAAGAAACTCTTTGTTAAACAAATTAAGATTGAACGGTTGTAACGTTGGTGGTTGTGCAGAAAGATCTGTTAGATTAAGACCAACTTTGACTTTCGAACCAAAACACGCTGACATCTTTATCGAACTTTTGGAAAAGAGTGTTAAAGAGTTATAATATCATTTAGAATCCACAAAGAAACGAGATTACAGTAATTAACCAATATTAATAATTTTCTTTTTATGTCCCAATTTTTTCCTCTTTTTTTTTTTTTGTTGTAAACATATAAAATTTATTTACGTTATATCCTTGTGTATTTAATGAATGATTATTTTAACTTTTTAAAATGCCTGACCTGTATTACGGTTTCTCATCATTTTTTTTTACAACACACATGGCAAGTACATATAGAAGTAGGAAAGGTACCACTACAATGAGCCCCCCTCCCTCACCCAAACGTAGAATCTTCTTATACTTATGCGTATACTATAGAATAGTTAAGAACAAAGCACAAAACTAATACAATACTACCAGTTTATCTTAATTATATATACATATATCCCTCCATATATTGGTATATACGGTTTCTTCAAAAAAATAAGAAAAAAAAAGTTTATTAAATTGTATGAGTAAGCATAACTTTGTCAATGTTACATGGGCTAACTTCTAATGTTACATTCAAATAGAAACCATAAAAATTGAATAAAGGAAAATAAAAAAATGTTTCTATAACAATATACCTTCCAGTATGTTAAGCAAAAGAAAGATAAAAAAACATTCCAGTTTTATTCTCCAAATAATTTCCTAACTTTTTTCAATACAGAATCCTTCTCTGGATCGTAGGGATGGTCCTTTGATGGAATCTCTAAAATGGCGGGAAAAGGTTTAATATAGTTATCAATCTTAGATCTAATAATATCGGCAACATGTTGATTAATCAGCAATAATGCAATATTGTCTCTTTCCTCAGTAAACTCGTTGAATTTATCAGATATTTCTTCCACTGGTAGTCTTATCTTCTTTATAAATGAAAAAGTTTTTTTCATTTGTATCAGGATTGATTTGCCCAACACCTGCTAAAAGTAGACCTGTGGTGGTGTCTTCATCACCTATAACAGCAATTAAAGTTCTTTTATCAGCCATTATTGAATGTTTGTATTAATATTTCTATATGGAGATTAAGAATAAGGGATAATTTAAGTTTTGAATATGAAAAATAAACTTTTAATTAATACGTCGTCACTTCCCTGTTCTAGGTTACTTGGTCGCCTAATATTATAGCTCCAGTCAAAAGAGCAAGTAAACTTTTAATGGATGTTCAGTCGCTTTCTACCTAGAAATCTCATGCTGTTTCCTACGAATATATTGATCCTTCCAGCTTTTAATAGTTTATCAATACTTCTTTATCCTTTGTCAAATGACAAAGAGAAAAAAATAAAAAAAATAGTCCAATTTTTTTTCTTTTTGTTTTTTTTCAATAAAAATAGATATGAAAAATAATCCATTGATTATATGATTAAAAGGGATTAATACGAGTATATCTTATAGATTCAAATCAGTATCAGAACAAGATCATGTGTATAGCTAGTTGACGTATATACAAAAACTAAGCAACGTTACACAACATAAAGAGTTTAATGTCATTAAGTTGAATTTCTCTCTCTCTTTTTCTTTTTTTTTTCAAGAAAAAAAAACCAAGAAGGTATACATAAACACACATTCGTATATTGCTTTAGAAGAAAGATGCTCTCTATCAGAAAGAATTTATATCAACGATTGGCAAAAGTTAGATATTTCAATACAACTTCAATTAATTTGTCAGGACATAGTAAATGGTCTACCATCAAGCATGATAAAATGAAGAATGATTCATTGAAAAACAAAATATCCAATAGATTCTCCAATCAAATCACAACAGCCGTCAAATTAAAGGACCCACAATTAGCAGCCTTAATTGAAAAGGCAACGAAGAATAATGTTCCTAAAAAAGTCATTGAGAATGCCATTAAGAAGGGACAAGGTCTATCAATTAATGGTGGGAACAGCACCATGTCCATGAATATATATGAAGGCGTTGGTCCTCAAGGATGTAGTATTATCATTGAGACCATGACGGATAATAAGAATCGTACTGTATCATTGATCAGGGGACAATTTAATAAGTTTGGTTATAATATGACTGGAAATGGATCATGTTTACACTATTTTCATAAAGTTGGCATAATTAAAATCAGCAAGGATTCACCTGAGCAAGATGGAGACATGAATCAACTTTTGGATGAGGAAGAAGTCTGGGAAAAAGTGATAGATATTGATGGAATAATTGATATTAAAAGAAATATTTACAGTGACGACCAAATTGTCAAGAATGGAGAAGAGAAAGAAGAAGAAGAAGATGGCAGCATATTTATTATAACTGAACCAACAGACACAAATAAGATTGCATTGAAAGTTAAAGAGTTGGGGTATTCTATTGAAAACACAGGGATGGAATATCTGGCAAATGAGGAAACTGTGATTCAAATTAAGGGAGAAGACGGACAAGAGTCATATAAGAAATTTATTGAAGGATTACAAAACCTAGATGATGTGGTAAAAGTGTATACGAATGCTCAGTTATAAGCTATGAACTGAAAAGGAAAAAAAAATAAAAGAGAATAGGATAAAATAAAATAAAACAAAACAAAACAAAAATTATCTACACATACACACACCCACAAACTACAAAAATAATAACGTGTAAATAAAATGTATCGTCAAATGACCCACCAAATATAAATGTTAACTCTGTTGAATAGTATTGATGTATGTATATATATTAGATAGGTACGCAAAAGATCATATTCAGGTTACTTAATACTGCTACTACCATTACTACCACTATTACAAGAATCTATAAATAGAACAAATTTACTGTTTTTCTTTTGTTTGTAGAGCTCAACATCGTCTTTTTTTCCCTCTTTAGGTAAAAATAAAAAGGAAAAATGACAAAAATAGATTTGGAAGAAAAACTTGAAGAAATTGTCGGCAACTTTTCGAAAAAATAAAAAGAGAAGTTCTTTTATTACCTATACAGGTAATAATTACCCAATCAGGCAATGCTCAATGGAGATTTCTTTGTATAAATTGAATTCGTTCGAAGTATCAGTAGTACAGTTGTACAGTTGTTGTTGTTGTTGTTCACACAATTGATAACATTCAAGATTCATTTGACAGCTGACCTGACATGACTGAAAGGTACATAGTGTCAAACAAATGAGGAGTTAACGTTTTCTTTTACTTTCACTCGAGCTATCTTCTTTTTTCATGTATCCTCTTCTTATCATTAGAGTAATCCCAGGGTGAATAATGGTTGAAAAAAATTTTTGGAAATTTCTATCACTCTCCATTTAGCCAACTGGATTCAACTGATTAACTGATTGGTATCCTTGCTTTCCTTCTAGTCTCCTCCCCCCCGCAATATATATATAATAATCAATCTACCGTATTAAAGTGCTCCAGACGACCTCTCTGTAACAATATATCAGTATAATTCATATAAATTGTATTATCTGCTTCGAAATGGAAGGCATACATACATCTTATTCTTGTTTTCCTTTCTTGGTCCTTCTTCGAGACCCTCCTTTTGTTTTAACTGTTTTGTTTATATTTAGATCAAATTTTCAATAAGAAATGGAAAGAAATAAAAAAGAAAAAATTTTTTTTCCCCGTTTATGATAGATTTTACATATATATCTGACTTTGGTAACAGGTAATACCAAAAGTTGCGAATAGGACAGAGTTCAAACATATATGTTTATCCACTTGTACTATAAAAATAATACTAGATAATTATATCTCCCCATCTTCATATATTGACATCCATATATTTCTCTCCAAAAAATAATCATCAAATCAAATTTTGTTTCTTTTAAACAACTGCCTTCTTTATCAACAACTTTATTTATTTATTTATTTTTTTTTGCATGATTTCTATCAACTAAAACATGTTGGCACACATATTTGTACTCATTATATCTTTATGTTTATTACCCATATATTTTGTGGAAAGTCAAGATAGTTCTAATGGAGTCGCCAATGACACTATCTCTGTAAATAATAATAATAATAACAACAACAACAATATTGCATCTCAAATGACTACAATACTCACACCTTCTATATCATCGACATTTTCCTCTTCTCTCTTTTCCTCTCTCCTTTCTTCTCCAATAACTTATCTTTCCACTAGGTCTTCAACAGCTAGTGCTATAGACATTTTTGATTCATCTATTTTGTCTACTACACATTCCACAAGTTCTGGTACAACTATATCTACCTCTGTACAGAGTCCCTCTACGCTCTCTTCTCTATCTTCTTTTTCAAGATCATTTTTATCTAACTTTGAAATATCCGATTCCTCGGTCGTCACCTCAGCTTCATCTTCATCTTCATTTATCGCACAAACATACACACCAATACCAACAACGTTGTCGACTTCTGGTTACCCAAATGCTTCATTATCTAATTTTATGTCTTCAGCCACGTCATCCTCATCTTCCACTCTATCATTCTCCAACTCATTGTATTCCTCTTCATCAACTACAACAACTATTTTAAATTTAAGTTCTACTTCCTCTAGTGTCTCACCGATAGTCTCTTCCTTATCTTCATCTTCAACTATTTCCATTCCACCATCATCTTTAACTTCTGTTTCATCTTTCACCTCTACAAGCTCGTCTTCATCTTCTTCAACCTCTTCAGCCTCACAATCTTCCTCTTCCTCCCCCTCTTCAAAGAGTTCAACTACCAGGAGATCCACATTGACATTATCCCGTAGAAGCATAACAACCACTAGTTCCACACCTCAAACCTCCGATAGTTATTTATCTTCTGATATAACAATCACAAGTGTTATCCAAGGTGTAACCATCCTATCAAACCATTACACAACAATCACCCTATCTCCAACGGTTACATCAAATGCAAATTCAAAATCAAATCAAACTTTGAAACATGGGTTATCTGAAAAAAATAAAAAAGTCATATTAGGTTGTTGTTTAGGCATAGGGATACCATTCATTTTGGTTATCATATTTTTGATCTATTACCTTTTTATTAGACAAAGAAAGGAAAGCTATATCAATTCAGATGGCCAGATAGTGACTACATTTAAAATCAACCCACTATTACAATTATGGAATCAAATAATCGGCAAACATTCAGATGCTAATATCATAACTACTGGTCTATCCAATAATAACAATAATAATGGAAGATCATCAAAATCTAATCCAAATTCTAAACGTAGTAGTACTATCGCCGATAGAAGTAACGTACAACATGTACATCATCATTTAACAGATTCTCCATTGGATCTAAGTGATGAATTTGATAACGACGGTGAGTATAATGATGGTGCATTTGAGATATCACTAAGTGATTCAAGTGATAACAACAACAATAATAATTTTAATGAAAAACGAGCATCATCTAATTCTGACCCACAAAATAGCCATACAATCTTTTCCGAGGACAGTGCACCTGATAATATGTACACTAGATTTATAGAAAGGTTTGATAGTGGTTCATATAGTGGAAATGATAATAGTTCTAATAATGATAACAATAGCTATGATGCTTATTATTCAGATGAGGATGATGAAGGTTATAATTCAAATAGAGTTTTAAATGTTACAAATTATTAGTCAGTCATTTAATTTTAAAAAAAAATGAGATAAAGATAGACATACACCATTTTAGTCATCATTTCGATTATTATAGATTAATTAACATTCATTCATATTTATTCCAACACGCATTTAGAAATTTTAGTCTTACGTACATAAGCATAAAAAGACAACAAATCAATATACACACATACATACATACATACATATATATTTATATATATATATAGCATTCTTTTACAACAAAAAATAACAAACATAATAAGAAAGATAAATGTCTAATTTTTAATACTCTTTCAATACAAATAGAGCTATATTAATAGAATCTCTATTCACTTTAAAAACCCTCAAATAGTTCATCGATCTTCTTAATTACATCTAAATGTAAAATTTCTCCCTTTCTGGTTACCAAAGAACCCTTTTTAAACATTTCTGGTTCATTATTATAGTTAATCCCACAATCTTTGAAAAGAATCTCTTGTTTATCACTACTTAAAGTGCCACAAAGCTTCCTTTCAGCTTCTTGAGGTGTCATACCACATACTTGAATCAATTGCCAAAAAACTGTATTGTATAAATTATTAATATGTGTATCAACATACCTCCATGATAAGTAATCTTTAACCACAGATAAATTGGGGTAAAGGACACATCTGGAATCAAAATATGGCAAATGTTTAACACTTAAAGGTGTCTCAGGAAAGAACCTATCCCAAAGAAACACATAGTTTGTGGTGAAAAGAGACCCAATCAAAGTTGCTAGTTTATCTTTCCGTCTATTAAACAAAGTGGAATCTCTCTTCAAAATAAAAGAATACTCATCACTCTCTCCAAAGGCCAGTATGATATCATTTTTATATTTTAAAACAACATTCTTAGCTGATGCATTCATAAGTTTCAAGGCCCTCTCATCATTGGGTTTACGAAATTCATAATACTTCGAGAATTCATGGAATTTTTTACCGTCTATTCTAACCACAATATAACAATCTGGCAATAATTTATCATGTGTCTCGAATTGTCTTACATATTCAAACCTTGAGTTGGCCATTGTATTTTCTTTACTATACCTTTGTAAAACCTCTACTTGTTAAACTAAGCACAACATCCAGTGGCAAATTCCTTCATAAAATCGGTTGTACACCATTTCATCTCGACCCAAAGTCTTCACAACATTACTGAACCTTTTCTCATCTCATTCTACCTCATCGAAATCTTTTCAGTCTGTTTTACCTCTCAAAGGGCCAAAGGGATCCGGAAGAAGATTGCTTTTTTCTTTAACCAGAAGAAAAAATAAAAAAAGAGAAAAAGTTCTTCAATGTATATCAAGGGAAAATGAAAATAACATCAAAACATAAACTTCAGCAACAGAGCTCACCTACTCATTGCTACAAAACTAATAGAAAACTACATACACACACACACACAATATATATATATATATCTAACCGTTTGCTTTCACATCCAACTGTTACAATCTGAATAAAAAATAAAAAAGAACATCAGGAAGATCGTCTAAACAACGATGGCTAGAACCATTAAAGTTATCAAAAAGAAAACAAACAAACTCAGTGGAAAAACTGACCCAGTTACTATTCAACGAGCTATTTGGACAGTAGGTCATTCTTTAGTCTTAATATGTGGTCTTTTGTTTAGTTTGACATATTTCTTTCATGTTTTATTCTTTTTCAAATATAGATCTTGGAAATGGTTATTTTTAAGAATCAATCATAATTATTCCATTATTAAAGGCCAAAGATGGTACCACTCTTTATTAAGGTTTTTCCCAGAATTTTTATATAGAACTTCCTTAATTGGTGTGTTTATGGCCTCTGGTGTTACCATGATACAGAACTGGTCCGGTTTAAAACCAACCTGGTATGATCTTTTATCTGCACCAAATTTCCAAACTACATTAATTGCTGCCTTATGGTTTATGGCCGGCGGTAAATCATTTTACAAACTATTACCATTTATGATCATTAGTTTTATGCATTTAAGGAATTGTAAAACAGAATTCGAAAAAGAAGACAAGGAGACTTTTAATGAATTGACCTTGAAGAATAAATCTTTGTTACAAGTGTTAGCATACTCTGAAGTATTTATCTTATTTACACTATTACTAGACACATTATTATTAAAGACAGGTACTTCAGGTTTTCTTTTGGTTTTTTATACCTGTTTATTTTGGTTAAGATTGAATTTTGAATCATATACTCAGGTCACTGTTTTAAGATTATTAGCAAAATTTGATAAAAAAATCCCACCAAAATATGCCACTTACTGGGAAACTATTAGACGACTTATTTATTCAAAAGTTAGAGAACTTGAAATGATAAATAATGAAAAACCTAAACGTTCTTAACATATCAAAAAAGCTATAACAACAACAACAATAAAGGGAAAAAAAACCTTTTATCGAAAAATTATATTCAAGTGTATACTTTAATATTATATACTTTATATGAAATAATTAATTGCACTGTGTGATCTTCTGTTGATATATCTGCAGTCAATCCATCTCTTATTGAGTCTTTTTCTTTCTATTAATACCCTAATAATTGTATAATATGTAACTTAACTATCCTCCTTCCTTGTTAAAAAGAGGCACAGGAGAAAATATATATTGATCAAGAAAGAACCTCTATTTTTTACGCATATGTTAAAGATATCACAGGTTTGATGTACTTGCCATTCATTCCTACAACATATACACCGACTTGAGGAATCTATGTGATTCTCTCACTGAAATAACGTACATTATATACAAATTAATCTCTATGTTTGAAATTGTGTTATACAGTTATATATGTTTTTTTAACATACTAATGAAGGTAAAGAAATTTATTGACAAGGAAGGACGCTTATCTATACAGTTCTATCTCAATATTTTAACAAAAAAAAATGTTTTAAATTATAAGGAGTTAAACCCTACCTTCTTTTAATCTCCACAGATTGTCATTTATCATTATGTATATTATTTAACAAAGTCAAAGTTTTTGTAAAAGTTGTTGTGGATAAATGAATAGATTAAATTGATTAGAATGTGTATAAACACTCTTATGTTTTATATAAATACACAGTAGCCCTGATGTTGTAGTATTAACTTGCTATAAGTTGTTTTGTCATTATTTTACTGGTCTTGTATGATATTAATAGTCACCTCTCAATATCAGTACTAAGAAGTATACCAGCTCTCAGAGTCTAACTCTTCCTAACTATTTCTTGGAACCCACATTCCGTATAATAATTGGACTAGTCTTTACATTTTAAAAAATAATGATGACAGAAATAAAACAAAATATGGAGGGGATATATTTAGTATTCATGAAACTTAATATTTAAAGAGGTTCAGCATCTATAATGTTTATATATATTGAAATAAAAGATTCTAGAATAGAATAGAATGAACCAATAAGAAATTAACAGTACATAACTTCATGAATATAAATCTTACAACAACAATATCTCTATGGTAGAGCTATCGTTAGTAAGATATATTATCTCTTGATAGTTAAATAGGATATTCCAACATTCCTAATACATTAACATGGTGAACAATCAATTACCCCTGCAATGAATACGATGGATAACAGTAGTTAACTTTAATACTCGATACTCATTTCTAAATGTCCTTAAAGGACATATAATAGTGTATAATCCAAATTATTTTCTCATTACTTTTTACACATTACAATTTTTATATTATATTATGTCACTATATTTGTGTAATTTATATAGAACTGGAGAACATCCTTCAGAAATAAGTACACTTATAATTGTTGATTATATACTTTAATTCATTTTAAATTAAGATTGTTTGTTAACAATAATAATAGAAGTAAGCACTAGTTCTCATCATCAACAATCTTACTTGAATATACTAGGAAGATTTATGCAAAAACCCTCGAAAAATAGTAATTAGCAGGGTAATGATAAGTTACACGCATTTGGGAGATAATCTCACGGGACAGCATCACTGTTAAATATTATTAGTGACTATGTAAAATCGTCGTAGCATAAAACTTGATCTTTAGAGGAAATTGTTTTTGCTCTTGTGGTTCTTTAGGTTTTTATCATAATTGCGTCATACGTGTTGATGGTATATAACTCGTTAATACATATTTTTTAACACTTTCTAAGAGTAATATACCTTACAGCCTCATAGTGGTACAGTAATTGGGACAAGTTTCATTTGACATTTCTGATTTACATGCGACTTATATAAGTAGACAAGATTTCTGAGTAGATTCACAGATGTGTGAGTTTATAAGAATTTTGTTTTGCTTATGATTTTATTATATAATATATAATTTCTATATAAAAAACCAAACATAACCAAGCAATAGGATGCAGGTATTTAGTTATATATCATTAGAAGAGGAATCGACCCTAATCCTTTTCTATATTTTTAATATACTTTGATAATCCTCTAGATGAAGGACTCTCTTTCACGGGGTCGTAGGATTATTTCCGATGTAGTGTAACGGCTATCACATCACGCTTTCACCGTGGAGACCGGGGTTCGACTCCCCGCATCGGAGTTTTTTGCAATTGTAATATTTGTAATATCATATGATACGAAGTATGATAACCTTATGGTTACTAATTTCTGATAACAGTTGTCTTAAACTTAATAGCAATAAAACATTATGATAGATATAAGATATAGACTCACTTTATATCTTTAAACGTAATAATAAGTATTAACCAAATAATATAACTAAATAATATATAGTATATAATCAATTATTTATGCTTCTTGGTTCTTTCTTGGTTGCTCTCTTTTTATTTTCGGTTAGTTACTCCTGTTCCATGTGTTTGTATCTTTTCTTTATAACTTTCTTATCTTCCAAGTCACAAGGCTTGTTTGCACAATTTTCTTAAACTAATGGTCAGCACCCTAAACATCAATATGTGGAATATACAAACTCTGTGTGTATTGGTCTATGCATGTAAGACCCCCTGCATGGTGTTATAAAGTCTATACACTCGCTATTGAGGGAGGAATCGAAAGATGTTTATCTCTTTAATATTATCCTTTAAGAAACCTTTATATCTTACAGAAGCAACTTGCAGATTCATAATACGACATACAGTAATATGAAAGGAAGGGCAATTTATGATAAATACGAACATATTGTTATTCTAATATAGGCCAAGCTATATATACTGGAAGGATAGACTTTACCACAATGGCTAAATATAGAAGTTTACTGAATGCGAATTGTCCATGTATTGTATAAAATATATTTATCATATTCATGTGAGGAGACAAATTTTTACATGAAGCGTATATTTAATTCTTTTGTGGGTTTTTTAACATTAAAAACATAGTAGTACTTTTTTTAACATTAGTTCTACTATCATTCAACTTACCCAGGATATAATATTCTTGCTTCTAAATGGCATCTTGCAGCAGCCTTTCTGATAGAAAACCAATATTATAATTGTATTACAACATCTTATTCAAATCAACAGATATTTATTGATATTATAAAAAATTATGGTCAGCTAACCACAAATTATTAATCAGTGTATGTATTATAGTCATTCAATCCAATCCAACTTAGTCTACTCTGTACCTTAAACCAATACTGTAAAAAACTGAGCTCCCTTCTTCTCTATCTTCTCCTTTTCGTGTTTTTTCATCATTAGATTACTCTAAATCGCCTTGGAGAGTCAGTAATAAGCAAAATTACTCTTATTGAAATTTAAGAAAAACCTAAAAGAAATTTCCATTAAACTAATGCTGAAAGAAAAAAAGATGAAGTAATTTTATAACCTGCATTTACAAGAAATCCACATATATCCTTAAAGACAGTACAAACAAAAGTTAAGTACAAAGGTAAAGTACGAAACCTAATTTGTCAAATAGCTCTGAAAGAATTGCTTATTCTCCTTTTCCACTTATACTACGAAGTTATAAAGTTAAATAGTTTAAAAAAAGTCAACCCTCCCGACCCCCTCTTTTCATTCCTCACTGTCGTCTTTTCTATAGATATATCATACAAATAATGTCCAAAAAGATAGATTTTAAAATGATTACAGACCTTTCGATACTTATAGGTACTGGTATATCACTGTATTATTTGATAAATAACTTATTAAACGCTGAATCTGGACCTATCGGAAGATCCAAAGAGAGTAAAGAAAAACAGGAAAAAAAATGGATCAAACTAATCGAATCTAACCCAAATTTGGTTAACGTACAATTATCTGCTTATGAAAGGGATATATTATCTTCTGTCGTCACACCGGATGAAATCAAGGTTACGTTTAAAGATGTAGGTGGGCTAGATCCTATTATAGATGGGTTACATGAAAGTGTCATCTATCCATTAACTATACCTGAATTATATTCAAGTAGTTCTTTACTTCAAGCACCATCTGGTGTTTTATTTTATGGTCCTCCTGGATGTGGTAAAACTATGTTAGCTAAAGCCATTGCAAAGGAAAGTGGAGTAAATTTCATATCAATCCGAATGTCTGCTATTATGGATAAATATTATGGTGAATCCAATAAAATTGTAGACGCAATTTTTTCATTAGCAAATAAAATAGAGCCATGCATTATATTTATTGATGAGATCGATTCATTTCTCAGAGAGAGATCCTCAATGGATCACGAAGCCACTGCTACTTTAAAAGCTGAGTTCATGAGTCTATGGGATGGATTAATTAATAATGGCAGAATCATGGTTATTGGTGCAACCAACAGAATAAACGATATTGATTCGGCATTTTTAAGAAGATTACCAAAAAGGTTCTTTATAACTTTACCTGGTGAAGAGGAAAGAAAGAAAATCCTACATATTTTTTTAAAAGATGTACCATTAGATAAAGAAGACTTTGATTTTGACAAAATTGCTAAGCTAACGTCTGGATTATCTGGTGCTGATTTGAAGGAATTATGTAGAGAAGCTGCGTTAAAGGCTGCACAAGAATATATCAAACTCAGAAAGGCTAATAAACTACAAAATAATATGATATCTGATACTACTACTAAGGTTGTGATGAGACCACTAAGAACTAGTGATTTCTTAAAGACTAAAGAATCGTTTGGTATGGACAATCTTGACTAACAGAAAACCAATATTCACACAAAAAATGAAAGTAGGCAAAAAAAACTTTGAAGAATGTGATTCTATTTAAAACAGACAAGAATATCTATTATATCATATTGTAAATATTAAAAATTGACTCAGTTAATATATAAGACTATTTTTGTTTTCGTTTTGATCATTCTATCAAATTCTTCTGTTCAGATCCCAAGTAGAGAAGTAATCGTATATCGTTGCAAGACATTAACTTTTATAGATAACAAACACACACACATATATATATATATATTCTGGTAGATATTAATGAAACAGTTATTTAGTATTTGTATGTAGATAGAATTTCTTCTATTTTTTTCCCTCTCTTTATAAGGAATTTAAAAGAAAGTTTCATAGACTATATCATATTTCAAAACCGAAGCTCTTCGACTCCTTTGAAAGTAACCCTCTTTAACTCTATGTTTGCGGTAAGAAGATGTACACATTAATTGCCAAATAGCCATTTTGAAAAGAATTCTATGTAAGATTATTGAACTCATACTTCGCCATTTCCTGAAAAAAATGGATTCCTTATGAAGGATACAAATCTTCCACTTTTTCAAATTGCATAGGTACAGATGAAAATATTACTAATACAAAAACATTCCTTATTTATCACCAGCTCTCAATATGTTTGATATCAATCCACTGAAGACGCTGCTGAAAAATATATAGACAAGAAAATTAGAATATTGGAAACATTCAAAAACGTCTTCCAAGATGGCTCTGAAGACCAACTGAATTCTGGATTCCCTTTTTGTTATCATTATAGTACCCATAAACATCACTATAAGCATTGAACTTAATTCTAACCCCCAAAACAGCATTGGTTTCTATATCCATACTGGAAAAATATTGGTAATTTTTAACTTTGCTGGGCAATATATTGCATTGAACAGAGTAAAATTTAAATAATATACTCTTTTCTCTTGTCTAAATTAAGAGACGTGATTCATTTAGTCAATAATACCCAAGCATTTTAAATCACCTGTTGCCAGCAAATTTTGTATCGTGTTAGGAAGCCTGTATGGTAAGGTTCTATTCTCATAAGCAAATACAGGGATTATTTAAATAATGATATGTCTTTCTTCAGTATCTTTCGCAACTACAAAATACCCTCCAAGAATTACTGTCCGAATCTAAGCAATAGCGGAAACATGTGCAAGATCTGTACGAGCTAAACGTAGAACTGTGGAGTGGTTAAGAATTGAAATGTCTGCAACTGTTAGAATCAAATTCACGAATAACATTCCCTTAACAAAAGATTAGTGAATAGTATGAAAATACAGTAAGTAAACCCTGAACTATTTAGTATTTTATTCATGGTGTATTACTAAAAAATACGAGTTATGATAATCTATGAAATTTACAATGTTGATAGTATTACTATCAGATTTAATATTACTTTAAAGGATAAACACTATTCAAAAAAAACGAAACATAAAGAAGTCAGTTATATCACATAAGTTTTCTTAAGATGCTCTTCTAGGAATTAAAAGCGTTTAGGTATTTACTAAATATCTCATTAAACAAAGCATTAAAACCTTTATTCGTGATTTTTTTTCATTTGTACTTGTAGTTATACGTAGCACTTGTTTATAAAATATTATAACACGGTATTTGAAGGGGAGATGACTCATTTTGGATATGCAGAAACCACTAACTAAAGATTGACTGTTGTTTAAACATTCATTATTTCCATCTCTGTCTAAAAAACATACTTTTGTTGGTAGAAAAGATCCTAAAATATATCTTTGAACAAACCATAGTTTTTTTTCCCCTTCAAAACTTGTGTAAATAGAAAAGGCAAGAATGGACAGAACACTGGTTTCATTTTATTTTTTTTTGTTTCAAAGATTTTGATTCAACCTTCTCAAACTATTAAGACAGACGTTTATTTAAATAGTCTTTTACTTGGCAGTCGAATCCTTGTTACACAGTGAGCATATAACTGTGTATGAAAACTTTATACTTTCTAAAAGCATAAGTTTCTCTTTATTGTCATGTTTCTATCTAATGATTGTGTCAGTTTTAATAATCTTTTATGTCTAAAATGTTATGAAACTTTTACATTCCAGAAGATAGAAAATGTGTGTGTGTGTGTGTGTTTTGTTCCGCGGAGAAATTTCTAAAAACGTAGAGATTTTCTTGAGGAACCTGTAAAGGAAGATTTACACAATTATTTTAAAGGAGTTTTGAAAGAAGCCACTAATATATTGACAAACAAAGCAAAAACATCCATCTGCAAAGGGAAAGCCACGTCAAAAGATTGATCAATTTTAACTATGTCTGACTCTCAAAGGAATACATTTTCATTAAGTAACATATTGTTTGACAAAGATGGTAAATTTTGTTTACCTTGTTCTGCTTATCATGGATTTCAATATGTCACCACTCAGCTGACTAATCAATTTCAAATGCATGGCAAAAATCAAGAAATGACTTCAGATGATAAAGTGGCTACCACCACTATCACCACTACCAACTCATCTGTCGTATCAACACAAGACAGTGTTGTCACAGGACCTGTTAATGATGAATTAATACCAGGATCAAGGACTTATATGAAAGAGGACCCACCTGATGTACAGAAATTGGGTGCAGCCTCATGGACATTTTTACATTCAATGGCAGCCAAATATCCTGATATACCAACAGAAGAAGAGAAACAAGATATAGCCGAATTTTTAAAATTATTTTCTCATGTGTATCCATGTACTTGGTGTGCTTCTGATTTTGAAAAATACATTACAAAACATTCTCCTAGAGTAGAATCCAAAGAAGAATTAAATAGATGGTTGTGTGAAGCACACAACCATGTCAATGTTAAACTGGGTAAACCAAAATTTGATTGTAATTTCTGGAGGCAAAGATGGAAAGATGGCTGGGATGAATAAAAGACAATTGTTGGACTACCATTGCTTTATTTTTACTCTGTATCCCACATACCCTCACGTAGTAACTTGTCAATACATTATAGAATTATTGTGAACCCATTGTGTTAATGTTTACGTGTTTGATCTTCTCGACTGGTACCTACAATATGTAAATATATATAATATAATATAACATATCTACCTGGAAGTATATATACCCTAATTTTTTTGTATGAAATTTTTTTTTACACTGCAGTTTTTAACTTTTTCCAACTTCTTTGTCAACCAACGTTGTTTTCCTTTTTTTTTTTCTTTCGTTGATACATAAATGCACTTTCTATATAAATGTAAAGGAAAGAGAGATATAAAGAAAAAAAAATTAATGCCTCTCTTTGTAAAGAATCTTAAAGTTTTTTAAAAGCAAGCAGAAGAATAGCAAACCAAATCAAAAAGAACACAAAAAAAGAACACAACTGACAGATTAGCTTATGTTCACAAACATTAGTAAGATTAACTTACAGTAGGATAATGAAAGAGATATAATCCCAATTAGTTTATATATCTGGGATACTGGCTGTACAAGTGTCTATGTGTATGTATGGGTTGCTGTAAGTCTATACAATTGTACATATACATATATTGGTGTTCTGAATACTACTTCCCCATCATTTTCTTTATTTTTCTTTTATTATGGCTTCTTCGAAGATTCCTAATCCCAAAAATATTTTACGGACTAGGAATTCAAAGCGAAGCCTAGAATGAATGTATTTATTGACTGTTATGCAATGAATATACTGTCAATAATCCATTAGATTTGTCTTAAAAAAAAAGACATGAGAAAAATTTAATAAAGAATAGGATACTTTTTCTATTTCTTTATTGATTTAATGGTACATTTATCCCCCTTGCTCATTTTTCTTTTTATATTGATAAACCTATACCATATCCATATAGATGAAAATAACCAATATTATAGTAGTAATAGTAATGCTATTTATTGAATTATTTATCTATTCAATTGTCTTATATTTTACATTATTTACTCTTGTTCACAAAAACTATTAGTTTCATTAGTAAATGTTTTTAAGTTGAAATATTCTTTATTTGTCGTTATGAATATTAGCAGTATTGGCACTTTAATCTTTTTATCCAGTAATTCATTTTTAACTTGTGAAATAACATCAAAGGATAACAATTTATTCCATTGTTTGAACTCAGTCTTTTCAGCTAGTAAGATCTTAGTTTTGTACAATTCTACTACACTTAAGATTTTTTGTAAATGTTGGCCATATGCAAACATACAGATAATCCCATCATTTTGATGTTTCTTTAAATTTTCTAGTAAATTTTTTATCTTGTCATTTTTAGTTATTTTAAAATATTTAATTTTGCTTAATAGTTCGGTGTCGTCTAATAATTGATTTGGTATAATTACTTCTTTTATATATTTATACGAATTGACCTGATCTAATAAATCTATTTCAACCGGATGTCCACAATAAAATACCTTACTTGTCATGTTATGCATATACTTGCCTCCTTCTTCGACTGCTGTTTAAAGTACATTGAATGGTAAGACACAAGATTTTTATAACGTTTCAATCAAGCATTACCGTTGACCTATATTTTTACTGAACTACACATTTATGCTGAATTTAATTCTTTGATACACTTTACGCCCAATTATCAATTAAATAGAAAGTTACTTTTTGAGACTTCATATTGACAAGACTCAACAACAGCCGAGGACTGATGTGCAGATACCATCCGTACCTTTTTTCTAAAAAAAAAATAAACAGCCACAAATTCTTTAAAGTCACACTTTTTTGAATGTTTCCTAGTGAAGTAATCACAAAGTTTTGAGTAAATATGTTCTTTTCTTTTTCTCTTTTTTTTTTTTTCTTTTACTTACTCTTTTCAGAAAATTAAGAAACAAAACAAAATAGCAGTTAATTTTAATTGGGGTCCGGAAAATATTTGGAAAATTTCATGTGAAATTTAATCCTATGATGATGGGATATCATCTCTAAAATTTTTGTAGTGTTGTTATTTGCTTCTTAAAGTAATCGATACGACTTTTTCTGTAAACCTTCAATTTGATATACACTTGAGCTGGTCTATTACCCTGATTGGGTGAAGTAGAAACTATTTTAGTACACTTCTTTGCAGACATATGTCTTAACTAAGCTTTCTTCACGTTTGTTACTATTATAGTGTTCGTTATGTATCTTTATTTGGCAACTTTCTATAAGAAGAACCATTCAAAGGAATACCTTTAAACATCCTGCAAATAGATAAAGTTTGAAATGGGAGGCATCCGTGAAAAGAAGGTTGAATACTTCAACAAGTTAAGAGAATACCTAGAAGAATACAAGTCCGTCTTCATCGTCGGTGTTGACAATGTTTCTTCTCAACAAATGCACGAAGTCAGAAAGGCTTTAAGAGGCAGAGGTGTTGTCTTAATGGGTAAGAACACTATGGTCAGAAGAGCCATCAGAGACTTCGTTTCTGACTTACCAGACTTCGAAAAGATCTTGCCATTCATTAAGGGTAACATTGGTTTCATCTTCACCAACGACTCCTTAAAGGAAATCAAGGAAGTTATTGTTTCCAACAAGGTTGCTGCCCCAGCTAGAGCTGGTGCCATTGCTCCAGAAGATATCTGGGTTCGTGCTGTCAACACCGGTATGGAACCAGGTAAGACCTCTTTCTTCCAAGCTTTAGGTGTTCCAACCAAGATTGCCAGAGGTACCATTGAAATTGTTTCTGATGTTAAGGTCGTTGAAGCCGGTAACAAGGTCGGTCCATCTGAAGCCACCTTATTGAACATGTTAAACATTTCTCCATTCACCTACGGTTTAACTGTTGTTCAAGTCTACGACAATGGTCAAGTCTTCCCAGCTTCTATCTTAGATATCACTGATGAAGAATTAGTTGGTCACTTCGTTTCCGCTGTCTCCACCATTGCTTCTATTTCTTTGGCTATTGGTTACCCAACCTTACCATCTGTTGGTCACACTTTGATTAACAACTACAAGGACTTATTAGCTGTTGCTATTGCTTCCGGTTACCACTACCCAGAAATCGAAGAATTAGTTGACAGAATCGAAAACCCAGAAAAGTATGCTTCTGCTGCCCCAGTTGCCGCTGCTGCTGCTACTACTGATGCTCCAGCTGCTGCTGCTGCTGAAGAAGAAGAAGAAGAATCCGATGACGACATGGGTTTCGGTTTATTCGACTAAGGGAACACTAATATTTAAAGTTTAAATATATATATATATTTTAGTATATTGTACTTATTTATTTACATATCTATGCATATTTAATATCTTTAAATAATATCCTTATTCCCCTTGCTTTAGTGTTTTTTTAAGTGTTCTACTTTCTTTTTTAAGTAATTAACTACCGGTTTCCATTAAAATAAGTTTAAAATTTTCACAAGTAGAAAGAAGATCGGATAGTACATATTTATATACAATTGTTTTTAAGGGGAAGCTATTAATAATTAAACTTAAAACAGAAGTTTTTATTATAAGAGATACAAAAAACTTAACAATATCAAAGCCGCCAAATGGAAATATGTCAACATATCATATAAAAAGTTTGAAATTAACGTTTAACAAGATAACAAATAAACATGTTGGGAGATCCCAGATAATGAGCTCACCCATAGTTATAATGCATGGATTATTTGGCAATTCGAATAATAATCGAACCTTGGCCAATTCTATCCTCGATATCGAGACACATAGGTCCCCTGGTTCATATAGAGACATTTATCTATTGAATATGAGAAACCATGGAACATCTCCATGTGATCCCGATATGACATATCGAACAATGTCTCAGGACGTCCTCAGATTCGTTAAAGATCATAATTTGGAACAACCTATACTTGTTGGACATTCAATGGGTGGGAAAGTGGCTATGTACTGTGTATTAAGAAACCCTGAGCTGTTTTCATCGATGGTATGTATAGAAAATTCCCCAATTATCCAACCAATCAATAAAAAATTTATTAAATATATCGAAGTCTTACAAGGTATCTGTCAAGACTCAAATATAAAGACGTTAGCACAAGCAAAAGAAGTCCTTAGCAGTGTAGAAACAAATCCATTAGTTTCTGGATTTTTACTGACTATGTTACAAAGAAAGAATAATGATCTTAGTAATGGAATAAATCAGCCAGGTTTACGAAGCAAATTGCCGTTAGACATTTTGAAAAACTCTTTAGCGAACGGATCAATATCTGATTGGGATTATGAGTATTTTCAAGGTAAGCAATTTATCAAACCAGCTTTGTTTATTAAGGGATCGAAATCTAATTATTTAAAGGAATCTACAGATTGGGATATTATCCAACAAAGATTTCCTAGATCTGTCCTCGAAGTCGTCGAAGGCGCAGGCCACTTTGTGAACGCCGAGCGACCACGTGACTGTGCCGATCTCATTACGCGTTTCTTGATCCGATAAAAAAAATATATTTCTCAATATAGATGGATAATTAAATAAGTATGTAAAACTTTCTAATAAAAAAAAAATTTTTTTTCTTTCGTTGTATTGACGCGTCCCAAGAATCCAGACACGACAAACAAAAGAAAGCGATACGCGGGCCATTTCTTTTTTTTTTCTTTTTTTTTTTACCTGTGATAAAGTTAAGTTTACGCGTTTTAATAACAGGAAAACTGAAAAATTAAATCATTCTTCCCCAAACGGCCATTGTTGGATTCTCTTTCCTGAAAAAAAAAAAAAGTAATTACAATAACGGGAAAAAAGAAATTTAATCAGAGAGGGTCCTTTTTTCTTTGCCCCCCTTCCGTTTTATTCTTTTTTCCTGATAAGTTATTTTTTTTTTTTTTTTTTGGGAAAACCACTGGGCTGTTAATCTGGACTTTCATCTGCGCCACCCTTTTCTCCCAGTCAAAAAGTCTTGGGTATATGGGTCATTGTCTACGGCTATTATTAATATTGTTGTTATTTTTGTCAAAATTCGCGTACTGTTGTATTATCTTTCTTTCTTTTTTTTTTTTTTTATTTTTTTATTTCTTTGTTCTATTATACAACTTTTCGTTCCTTTTGTTTTGTGTTTGATTTGGGGAAAAACCTCCAAGAAAACTCAAAAAAAATTAACAAAATAACAAAATATGACAAACAAAACGCCAAAAAGACTTTTTGGTGTAATTTCCTTCTCGAGCAACACGAAGAGATAAAGGTAAAATGAAAAAGAAAAGAGGAGAGAGAGAGAGAAAGGGAAACGGGAAATAAATACATAAATCAAATATACTACTTGATCATCGAAGTAGCAGTTACTTGTGTATGCTAAAGTGTTAAGAAAAAAAAAATACATCGGTAGTATTTCTTGCCTGGTTGCTGTTGTTGCTTGCTATTGCTGCTGATTTTGTTCTTTTTAAAGTTTTGTTGTCTTGTATAATAAACCCTATCCTATCCTTTTACTGTCTCGTCTGATCAAGAAACTTTCTTCATTCCGTCTTAAAGGAAACAATCTACTACTTTTAACATTGGATTCCGGATCGTAGTTTCATTTCTACTTGCTTGATATTTTCCTTTTTATTTTTATTTTTATTTTTTGTTGACATTAGACTTTTATATATAGTTCAATCCAACATTGAACCAACCTGTTTGTTTACATGGTTTAACGCCTGGTTATCATAACAAAAATAACTGAAGTCATTAACAATAAAATATCATAGGCATAAAGATAAGGCTATACAAATTAAATACATATATATAATCAACAGTATCCCTACATTCGCTCATTTCCATCTTCTATTTGTTTGTTTGTTTGTTTGTTTGTTTTTTTCCCACTTCTGTTTCTATATTGAAATCACATCATGTCATATAACCATGGCCAATATGACAACATGAATGGAAGTGATACTAATAATCAAAGCCAAGAGTTTAATCAATACGATCAAATGAATTATAACAACATACAAGAAGATTATTACGATAATTCGCAATTAGAATTTAATAGAAATCATATTGATGATCCAAACAATCAAAGTGTGGATTTAAACAGCATTTCAATTAACCCAGATAACAACAGATATGTTGAACAAGAAAGTTTTTCCAATTATTCCAGTCATCCTATGAATCATAATCTCAACAATAACAACTATACACCTTCCAACCTAAGTTATGGCTCTAATCCAAACATTTCAACTTCCTCTCAGGATCGAAGTGACTCAAATATTCCCAATTCTTCCTCGAGTTTCTTTCCACAGGATCCTTACCCTGCATGGACTGCTGATCCGGATTCTCCTGTCGACATAAGACAGATTGAAGATATTTTTATCGATTTGACTAATAAATTCGGTTTTCAAAGAGACTCGATGAGAAACATGTTTGATCATTTAATGACGCTTTTGGATTCTCGGGCTTCTCGAATGAACCCTAAACAAGCTTTGTTGACTCTCCATGCAGACTATATCGGTGGTGACCGTTCTAATTACAAAAAATGGTATTTTGCAGCCCAATTAGATTTAGATGATGCTGTTGGGTTTAGAAATATATCATTAAATAAGTTGAACAAAAAATCAAGAACCGCTAAGAAATCTCATAGAAAGATGCTGAAAAATTTGTCTGGCAATATGGATCGTCAACAATTACAATATGCATTAAATGAGTTGGAAAATGATAACTCTTTACAAGCTGCGGATTTTCGATGGAAGTGTAAAATGAACCAGTTGACTGCATTGGAAATGATTCGTCATTTAGCGTTATACTTGTTAATATGGGGGGAAGCCAATCAAGTTAGGTTCACTCCAGAATGTCTGTGTTTTATATATAAGTGTGCACTAGATTATTTGGAATCACCACTGTCTAATGATAAAATTTTACCAGAGGGCGATTATCTGAACAGAATTATTACTCCAATCTACAAATTCCTTAGGAACCAAGTATATGAAATATCAGATGGTCGTTACGTAAAGAGAGAAAGAGATCATAATAAGGTTATTGGGTATGATGATGTAAATCAACTGTTCTGGTATCCTGAAGGTATAAATAAAATCATATTTAATAACGGTGGGAAATTAACAGATTTACCACCAGAAGAAAGATATTTAAATTTAGGTAATGTGGCTTGGGATGACGTTTTCTTTAAGACATATTATGAAACGAGAACTTGGTTACACTTGGTTACAAATTTTAATCGGATTTGGATATTACACGCTGCAGTTTATTGGATGTATGTTTCGTATAATGCTACTACATTTTATACACATAACTACCAACAACTAGTCAACAATCAACCGCTAGGTTCCTATAAATGGGCATCTGCTGCTTTAGCCGGTTCTCTAACATGTGTTATTCAATTGGCTGCCACTTTATGTGAATGGTGGTTTGTTCCAAGAAAATGGGCAGGTGCTCAACATCTGTCTCGTCGTTGTTTGTTCATTCTATTACTTCTGGGTGTTAATTTAGCTCCAATTGCATGGTTCTATTCTTATGAATCAGATACCAGTTATAGCAAAACTGGTCTTATTGTGGCTATCGTGTTCTTCTTTGTCGCTGTGGCAACAGTGGTTTTCTTTGCTGTGATGCCATTGGGTGGTCTTTTCACTTCATATATGAATAAATCGTCAAGAAAATATGTTTCTTCCCAAACATTTACTGCATCTTTCGCTCCATTACATGGATGGAATAGAATTTTATCGTACTTACTTTGGATTGTGGTTTTTGGTGCTAAGTACGCTGAATCATATTTCTTCTTGATTTTATCCCTTAGAGATCCACTTAGAATTCTTTCTACAATGACTATGAGATGTACTGGTGAATATTGGTGGGGAGCTAGGTTATGTAGACAACAACCAAAAATTACTTTAGGGTTAATGATTGCAACAGATTTTATCTTATTCTTCTTAGATACTTACTTATGGTACATTATTGTCAATACTGTTTTCTCGGTTTGTAAGGCATTTCATTTGGGCATGTCAGTATTAACTCCATGGAGAAACATTTTCACAAGACTACCAAAGAGAATCTATTTGAAGATTTTGGCTACCAATGATATGGAAATCAAATATAAACCTAAGGTTCTTATCTCGCAAATTTGGAATGCCATTATTATATCTATGTACAGAGAGCATTTGTTAGCTATTGATCACGTTCAAAAACTATTGTATCACCAAGTCCCATCAGATATTGAAGGTAAAAGGACTTTGAGAGCCCCAACTTTTTTTACTTCTCAAGATGATCATAAATTGAAAGTGGAGTTTTTCCCATCAGATTCCGAGGCTGAACGTCGTATTTCTTTCTTTGCTCAATCCCTGGCAACACCAATGTCTCAACCTGTTTCTATCGATAATATGCCAACTTTCACCGTTTTGACTCCACATTACTCTGAAAGAATTTTACTTTCCTTGAGAGAAATTATTCGTGAGGATGACCAATTTTCTAGAGTTACCTTGTTGGAATATTTGAAACAATTACATCCAATAGAGTGGGATTGTTTTGTTAAGGATACCAAAATTTTAGCTGATGAAACTGCTGCATATGAAGGCATCGAAGAAGAACCTGAAAAAGTCGATAATACATCTAGTGATATCGATGATTTACCATTTTACTGTATTGGTTTTAAGTCTGCAGCTCCAGAATATACATTAAGAACAAGAATTTGGGCTTCTTTAAGATCGCAAACCTTGTATCGTACTGTGTCTGGTTTCATGAATTATGCAAGAGCTATTAAATTGCTGTATCGTGTGGAAAATCCAGAAATTGTCCAAATGTTTGGTGACAATGCAGAAGAGTTAGAAAGAGAATTAGAAAGGATGTCTAGGAGAAAATTCAAATTTTTGGTTTCAATGCAAAGATTGGCTAAATTTAAACCACATGAACTAGAAAATGCTGAATTCTTACTAAGAGCTTATCCTGACTTACAAATTGCATATTTAGATGAAGAACCTCCACTACATGAAGGTGAGGAACCAAGAATTTATTCTGCTGTTATTGATGGACACTGCGAATTATTAGATAACGGTCGTAGACGTCCGAAATTTAGAGTTCAATTATCTGGTAATCCAATTTTAGGTGATGGTAAGTCAGATAACCAGAACCATGCTATTATCTTTTATAGAGGTGAATATATCCAATTGATCGATGCTAACCAAGACAATTATTTAGAGGAATGTTTAAAAATTAGGTCTGTTCTTGCTGAATTCGAAGAACTTGATGTTGAGCCATACAACCCATATGCCCCAGATGTTGCATATGAAGACCAACAAAACAATCATCCAGTGGCTATTGTTGGTGCAAGAGAATATATTTTCTCTGAAAATTCTGGTGTTTTAGGTGATGTAGCAGCTGGTAAAGAACAAACTTTCGGTACACTTTTCGCTCGTACGTTGGCTCAAGTTGGGGCTAAACTACATTATGGTCATCCAGATTTTGTTAATGCTATTTTCATGACCACTAGAGGTGGGGTTTCCAAGGCACAAAAGGGTTTGCATTTGAACGAAGATATTTACGCTGGTATGAATGCTACTTTACGTGGTGGTAGAATTAAACATGTTGAATATTATCAATGTGGTAAAGGTAGAGATTTAGGTTTTGGTACTATTTTGAATTTCACTACTAAAATTGGTGCTGGTATGGGTGAACAAATGTTATCTCGTGAATATTACTATCTGGGTACTCAATTACCGCTGGATAGATTTTTGTCATTCTATTATGCCCATCCCGGTTTCCATTTAAACAATCTATTTATTCAATTATCTTTACAGATGTTTATGTTAACATTGGTTAATTTAAATTCTTTAGCTCATGAATCCATTATCTGTGAGTATAATAGAAACAGACCAATTACTGATGTTATGTATCCAATTGGCTGTTATAATTTAACACCTGTCGTAGATTGGGTTAGACGTTATACATTGTCTATCTTTATTGTGTTCTTTATTGCATTTGTCCCTATGGTAGCTCAAGAATTGATTGAACGTGGTACTTGGAAGGCTTTAATTAGATTCTGGCGTCATGTTTTATCTTTATCCCCAATGTTTGAAGTTTTTGCCGGTCAAATTTATTCTTCTGCTCTATCAAGTGATTTAACAGTAGGTGGTGCACGTTATATTTCTACAGGTCGTGGTTTTGCTACCTCTCGTATTCCCTTCTCTATCCTTTATTCTAGGTTTGCTAGTTCAGCCATCTACATGGGTGCTAGATCATTATTAATGTTATTATTTGGAACAGTGGCGTATTGGCAAGCTCCATTATTATGGTTCTGGGGTTCATTGGTATCCTTGGTCTATTCACCATTTATTTTTAATCCACATCAATTATCATGGGATGATTTCTTCCTTGACTATAGAGATTATATTAGATGGTTATCTCGTGGTAACAGTAAATATCATAAAAATTCATGGATTGGTTATATCAGAATGACAAGATCCCGTGTTACCGGTTTCAAACGTAGATTAATCGGTGATGAATCTGAAAAGGCGATGGGTGATGCTAGCAGAGCTCATAGAATTAATTTAATACTATCCGAGGTTATACCATGTCTCATCTATGCGGCAGGTTGTTTCATCCCATTTACTTTTATTAATGCTCAGACTGGTGCCAAGACTACTGATGAGGATAGAGTCAACTCCGTGCTAAGAATCATCATTTGTACATTAGGACCAATTGCAATTGATATGGCTGTGTTAGCACTATGTTTATCCATGTCCTGTTGCTGTAATTCTATGTTGCAGAGTTGTCATAAAAATCCAGGCGCTGTAGTAGCTGCCTTTGCTCATGGTATAGCAGTATGTGCTCATGTAGGGATGTTTATTGTTATGTGGGTATTAGAAGGTTTTAGTTTTGTCAAGATGTTACTTGGTGTGGCAACGTGTATACAGTGCCAAAGATTTATCTTCCAAGTGGTATCAGTGGTGTTGTTAACAAGAGAATATAAAAATGATAATGCGAATACAGCATTTTGGACAGGTTCCTGGAGTAAATTAGAGAATCCATTCCAACAATGTTGTAGAGAGTATTTAGTCAAGATAATTGAGTTATCGGAATTCTCGGCGGATTTCATTTTAGGTCATTTAATTTTATTAACACAATTTCCATTGCTATTAATACCAGGTATTGATAAGATTCATTCATTGATGTTATTCTGGTTAAAACCATCAAGACAAATACGTCCACCAATCTTTTCTATTAAACAAACTAGGCTAAGAAAAAGAATGGTTAGGAAGTATTTCTGTTTGTACATATTAATTCTATTGATAGCTGCAGGTTGTATTGTAGGGCCTGCAGTAGCAGCTGCATATGTGCCAGACCATATTGCCGAGCATTTGACTGGTGCAGCACATAACTTATTCCAACCAAGAAATGTAAATCAAAATGATACAGGTATAAGTCTGTCAACATACTCAGGACATTACTACACACATACTCCATCTATTAAGGCATGGTCTACAAAAGCATAAAACAACCAACTGTAAAAGTTAGTGACAGAAAAAAAAAAGGTATCAATATCTTTTTTTATGTTTATTTTTTTTTGATAAATATTTACTCCTTTATATATCTATATATTTATATATTGTTTATTTTATATTATTTTATTTCTAGTAATATTGGTATAGTACCTTATTATAAAGAAATGGACACATAACAGAAGTGTATTCATATATATATATATATATATGTATGTATGTATGTATATATTTGTGTGTGTGTGTGTATTATTATGTTGATGTCATCTTGTTAGACCTAACCATGAGAATAAAGGTAAAGACTTGGAACCGTTACCATTACTTGAAGAGGAGCTTGAATTTGATATTTTTGGTTTGACTATAAAATGACGACCTTCACCCTTTACGTCAATGTACATCATAGTGAAGACGGGTTTATTATATTTCCAACGCATATACCATTTTTTATCCTCATTTTCATTATCTGTCACCACTGGATGATTATACTGTATAGCTTCAGCATGGACCAACCCAATCTTTTCACTTGATTGCAAATGGAACCTTAATTTACAATGTAGATTCCCATTTATATCTTTAGCACGCTGCGATACAAGGGGTCTGTTCCGTGTCCATTTATCACTGGTAGTCAGTTCACCAAAGGCCTTCAATTTTTCATATTCGAATTCTGCATCACCACTAGTCTTGGAATGAAGCAATTTGTGTACAATTGGATCGTTTTCACACAGCGACACAGCTCTATTGAACAAGATAGTGTCTGCATCAGGAGAAAACAATTCGGACCCGATTAAATAAATGACTATTGTTGACAGTCCAACGGCACCAACGATCAAAGTACCTGACATAACAAAGGTGATTCCATTTTTAATTTTTGTAGTGATTGGCGTACGCTGTGAAGAAGAGGTGGAGGAAGTGGAATAGAGTCTAGGTAGTGTTTTTCTTGTTGTTAGAATGGTGGCAGATAGAGGTCTTCTATATAAAATCGAAAAAGACATGTCGTTGGGGATAAAGGGAAACTTCGTATGTATCTGTTTGTTATTAATTCTATTTGAGGTAATGGATAACAGATATATATATATATATATATATAATTGGTTATACACTCTTCTGTCGTACCCTATCTTCTCAATAATATATATTTACATATATAAATAATTCAGATACATTTATAAATTTTTCATTTTTCACATATAATAAGTACTGTATAACTAAATAGACAAATAAGAAAGGAATTATAGAAGGAAAAAATAAAAAAAAACTGAGGGAAAAAAAAATAAACGAAACACTCAAAACGAATAAAAATGTATAACAAACCTTTGACAGTTAAAGAGAGAGGATGGGAAAACAGAAAGAGACAAGGATTAAATTTATAGAGAAGGGTAAGCCACAGGTACTAAATATTCAGTCATTTGAATTAGGCATTGAATTATAATATTATAGCCTGTCATTATATAATACAATCACAATTATATATACATGTACGTACGTATATGTGTGTGTGTGTGTGTGTGTGTAGATCTATAAGTGTTATAAGAACCCTATCTTCTTAACACAAAAAACTGGTAAAAATAAAAACAGTACTCCCATATCGACCAGTCGTAGAGTAAATACATTATATAAATAATGTTGGTAAATAAAGCAACGTATCTATTAAAAATCCAAATTGAAAAGAGAAAGGGGTTGATAGCATATAATGATACTAAAATTATTATTATTATTATTATTAATATTTCAATTACCTATTTATTTCATGATGTTATTATTCTAATTTGTGTAATTATCTATCTCTTTCTTCTATTCAATTTCATATCTTGCTGTTTAGCCATTTGAATTAAATCATGTCTTGTTATCACAGTCTTTGAACTGTTATTACGAGTGACAAAGTTGCATATATTAACATTAGTAACCACTCTAAGTGGATCCACGACTAGAGTAGATATTAAATTAGTAGACATTGTTTGTTTATTAAAATAAAATAAAATAAAATAAAGTAATAATAACAATAATAATAATAAAAAGGGGATTCTTTTGAGAATAACTTCAAACCTTTGATCGAATTAGATCAGAAGATATACAGTTTTATATTAATTAAAAACCTCTACTACGAAAGAGAGACGATGATTTTGTTTGTTTGCTTGTTTGTTTGTAACTGTTTTACTAATGCATACATTTAAGTTAAACAAGACATAAGCAGAAAGAAAGATATTTGATCATCGAAAGATGAGTTCTTTTGCATCCATATGTATATATATATATATATATGTATGTGTGTATGTGTGTGTGTATATATGTCTGTACATGGATTGACACATATATCTTTTTTAAAGAAAAGGATATGTTTTCCCGTTAAAATATGATGTATTAACAGAATATCAAAAAAAGTCTTAGTCAGAAAAGTGTGCATGTGTGTTGTTATTAGTAAAATTACAAATGACAAAGAAGTATTTTCTTGATTCTTCACAATGTGGACGGTTCTTGTAACAATTAAAGCCGGTTTTTTGTCTCTTTTCTTTTTTTTCTGTCTCTCTCTCTCTCTCTCCGATTCTTTTTTGTTTGTTTGGCTGACAAAGCATCGCCGCGGATTTAAACTTCAAAAGGCAATGTGTGGCAGGGATCCCGCGGATATAACTGCCCTGTACTAATCTCCGCGTTCCATCTGCCCCCCATCACCACTAACAAGGTTTGAACAAAAGATGGAAGGATAGAATAATTTTGCATCCGCGGGAACAGTGTGGTGGGCCGGTTGTCGGTTGTCCGCGGAGCCAAGGTGCACAGATCACAAAAAGATTGTCTGGGATGCTCCGTGGAGAACAAGAGTGTCCTCCGTGGAGGGCAGAGATCTTTTTGTATATTATTGTGAAACCTTCTTGCCTCACATTTCACAAGATATACAATGGAGATATAATGTAAACATATTATTATTATTATTATTATCATCATTAAAGAACAGTCTTTGTCTATGTTTTTACATACAAATAAGCACTGTATATATATATATATATATATACAACGTTATTATCTCTACGTGTTATAACTACATACTTAACTTTTTCCTTTCTTTTTCTTTTTCTTTTTCTTTTTAAACACGTATCCTAAAGCGGTTTAACCATGCAGATAATGTTTTGGAATGCGATATTATTGATTTTATAGTTGGATACATGATGATCACCACAAAGATATAGTATATGGCTCCAATCATAATCCCAATTTGGTAACCAATAATGATTTGATCCCAATTATGATACTCCAAATACCAACGTGAGAAACATACACTTATCGATAACAGCCAACCAGAAACACAATAAACCATCTTGTCGACACGTCGAATCTTGTATCTATGAGTCCACCGGAACCACATATTTAAAACCAGGTAACATATGAAAAAGCCCATGAACTGACTATGTGCACTTGGCATGCCGTATGACACTCTTAGGGAATTAATATTTTTTTCTTGTACACCACCATCATATGTGTTTATTCCGTTGAATATCAACGGAATTGCGTCGTTGTACAACGGTCTCTCTTGTTTAATGACCCTTTTCAAGACTTGGTTAACTAACTCATTCGATAGCTGTCCGATGGTGAAAATCACCGATTCCAAATCTCTTTGCATGATCAGCCACGTCAAATAACTCTGCAATAATAACATCGGTGTTAATGCCAATATACAACATATCATTCCAACTATATCATTTTTATCGTACAGGATATATGTCTCATCGAATGGAACTTTACCCGGTGGTAGTATAACTGTTGTCATTGTCTCTGACCTCCCCTCCCTTTTATTGATTTATTTATTTATGTATTTTTTTTTATCTAGACTAGCGTCTATGGACACGGGGTGTGTACATATATATATTTTCTACATATATGTATATATATATGTGTGTATGTGTGTGTATACTGTTATTTTATGTATCTATTCGTTTCGAATCTTGAATTTAATCATTCAAATTATTTTTTTTTTTTCAGTCATTGAAAAAGAGGGAAATCCAATCCAACGAAAAAAATAAAAATATAATGAAAAAAAATAAAATAAATAAATAAGTAAAAAAAAAGATTGTGTATAAGTAATAATATTCATCACATTTTATTTTATTATATTATACTATGTATATGAGCGTAGAGATAGATAGATAGATAGTTAAAAAAAACACTTAGATACATATCATAAATGAATAAATGAGTCGTTTTAAATTAAGCATACCAATATAGGTTTTATGAAGAATATTTAGCAATCAATTCGTCGACAAATTCAATATATTGTTTTTCAGCCTCTTCTTGTGTTAGAGTACCCTTTAACGCATTCCAAGAATCCCATTTCTTACGATCTTTAATGTTGAAAACACCTGGTCTTTCAGTGTTACAATCACCAACAGTGGCTTGTTTGTATAGACTGTACAATTTCAATAACTCATCTGTAGTTGGTTTAGTTGGTAAATTGTTGACTTCTTGTGCCTTCTTTTCAAATAATTCAGAAACCATCTTTCTTATTATTTATTTTTTTTATTTTGGTATCTCCTTGTCAATTGTGTATATAATAATAACTCTTATGTTGTAGTTTGAATTTTATTTTTTTTCTTTTTTTTTTTCAATTGACTGCCAAGAACTTGTAAGGACATTTTTCATACAAGATATTTTGCAAGAGATACTCTAATTCTACCTGTCCCCTTACCCGTGTCTTCCTATGTCTATATATATATATATATACGTGTATACATAAACAGAGGTTAATTGAATATTGATTTGTTGGCTTTTTTTTTTTTTTCCGGTTGCAAGAAAATAAAAACAACAACAACAGAAATTCTTGGGATTGTTCAGTTTTCTTTTGTTTGTTGAACTTTGGTTAGATTTTTGATTTTTCTTCTTCTTCTTCCTTTTTTATTTTTTTTTTTTTTATTCCTCTTCTTGGTCAGCTTTTCCACATTCGGCACTTTTATCCTTACTTGGGTATCCACCCCTCTCCTTTGTGAATCTGACATGCCAGTTTCCTGTTTGGGACACCTGGTTACCCTCTTCTGCCGTGTGTGGGTGTGTGGGTGTTTGTCTTCCCCCCCCCCCCTCGTTTTGTACGGCACCGACGTAGGCTTTTTTTCTTCTTCTCGAGGGTTCTTCTGTTTTTGTGAGAGAGAGAGAGAGGTGTGTGTGTGTGTGTGTTTGAGAGTATTAGTGGTGTATGGGCACATTTGCATATGTAAATGCCACGCACACGAGTATAGGAATAAGACAATAATATACACATAGACATATACAATCACAAATATTAACTAAGTTAACCCAAGTTCATTTGGTGTCTCGTCAGTTGTTGTTACTTTTTTCCTTTATTTACTTCCCCATTTAAATTTAATATTATCACACATACATAACTATCATTAAGAAGAAGCACACGCACACACACACACACATAGATATATATTATATAGATATATAAGCATGGATTTAAAACCTTTCCCATCATACTCAAGCCATTCAAAGAATAATGTCGATACTCTCGATAAAGATAGTGAGGATGTGGTCTCTTTGACCAACGTTTCTATTATTTCCAGATCAAGAACAAGTTCATATACAGCCACAAACGAACCAGTAAAAGATCATAGAAGAAGACGTTCTTCCTCTATAATATCCCATGTAGAACAAGAGACCCAAGAGGACGAGAACGATCAACAAGTATTGCCTAACATGAATGCGTCTTGGGTATCTCAAAGAGGTGCATGGCTCATCCACATCGTTATCATTATCCTACTGAAACTGTTCTATAACATCCTGCCTGGTCTCAATTCAAGCACTAATTGGTCCTGGACTCTGACTAATTTGACCTATAACTGTGGTTGCTACGTAATGTTCCATATGATTAAAGGTACCCCTTTCGAATTCAATGGAGGTGCATTCGATAATTTGACTATGTGGGAACAGATAGATAATGAAACTTTATATACTCCTTCAAGAAAATTCATTATATCCGTACCCATTTTCTTATTCTTTGTTATCACTCATTACACTAAGTTGGATTATAAAATGTTTGTGTTCAACTTTTTGATCACTTTTATTATCGGTATTATCCCTAAATTGCCATCCACTCATAGATTAAGAATCTCAATTCCAATAATTACAGGACCACAACAAATTAGTTGAGGGGAAACAAAGAGGTTTTCTTTTTTTTTTTTTCTTTGTTTTTTTTTTATTTATTTATTATTATAGTTTAGACATTCTTTATGAAATAGGTTATATACAAACAAATTATATATATATATATGAATATATACGAAATAATGATAATCATCTATTAGTTGATCCTGACATGTATCCTGATCGTTTACCATACTGTTTCTTTTTTTTTTCTTTTTGTTAAGGACAAGCTGGAAAGTTAATAAGTTAAAAAAAAAAAAGAAATGTATTGGGAATTTTTCTAAAAATAGATTAGTAGGGAATAACGTTAAAATCTTAGAGGTAAACAAGAGTTTATTATATACACAGTTCTTTAACCTCATCTCAAATATAAGTTTATAACCCCAGTTATTCCCCTTGAAGAATATCCATTTAATAGTGGCCATCTATACATGTATATATATGCATGTATATGTATTTACATTTTACTTGATTTTTTGCAAAGGGAAGAGGGATAGTTTTGTATGTGTAAAATACACTGCTTGGTTGTTTTCGGATATACTTAACAATGCCACGTACGATCACGTTTGATATTCCAGTTCAATACCAACTTATTGACTTAATCGGTGAAGGTGCATATGGGACAGTATGTAGTGCTGTGTATAAACCATTGAATGTTAAAGTGGCAATCAAAAAGATTCAACCCTTCAGTAAAAAAATGTTTATAACTCGTACACTACGTGAACTCAAATTACTAAGATATTTCCACGATCATGAAAATATTATCAGTATACTAGATAAAGTGGTTCCGCCTACCGTGGAGAAGATGGACGCTGTTTATTTGATACAAGAGTTGATGGAGACAGACTTGCAAAAGATCAACGAACAGATGATCCTATCAGACGATCATATTCAATATTTCACGTATCAGATCCTGCGAGCGTTGAAAGCTATACATTCCGCAAACGTGATTCATAGAGATTTAAAACCTTCGAACCTTTTATTGAATTCAAATTGTGATCTAAAAATCTGTGATTTTGGTTTGTCTCGTTGTCTATCGCAGAGTAATAATCCACGTGAGACCCTTGTCGGTTTCATGACTGAATATGTGGCTACCCGTTGGTATCGAGCGCCAGAGATTATGTTGACTTTCCAAGAATACACCACTGCAATGGACATTTGGTCAGTCGGCTGTATCCTAGCCGAAATGATATCTGGAAAACCATTATTCCCGGGAAAGGACTATCACCATCAATTATGGTTGATACTGGAGGTATTGGGGACTCCAAGTTATGAAGATTTTCAACAGATTAAATCTCAAAGAGCTAAAGAATACATTGCTAATTTACCAATGAGAAATAAATTGCCTTGGGAGACTGTACTTTTAAATAATAAGAATAGAGAGAACAGAAAAAAACTGAATCCTCAGATGTTAGATCTACTTTCAAAAATGCTTGTATTTAATCCTAACAAACGGATCAGTGCATCTGAAGCTTTATCCCACCCCTATTTAAGTGTCTACCATGATCCTGATGACGAACCTGAATACCCTCCTTTAAATCTGGATGAAGACGAATTTTGGAGAATGGATAACGATATTAACTATAATACTAATAATTCAGCAGAAAATAATGATAATTTTGAAGAAGACGATGACTCAACTATACATATGTTGAAACATATGTTATTTGAAGAATTGAAGAAACCAATCAATTGAAGTTATAATACAACAAAAGAAAAAGAAAACAAAAACAAAACAAAACAAAAACAAGAAGATATATGTTTGTTTTACAGTTAGATAGTTGTTATTAAAAGGATCTCCTTTTGCAATAGAGATAAATATAATCGTGGTTATTACTGTCATTTAATAATACATACTATTAATGTTTACTCCTTATGTAGTCTGCATGGCTGACATTTTGCACGTGACTTTCTGTTGTCATATAAACAAATTTTGACCAGCAAAAAAAAACAAATACAAAAAAATTTATAAAGAATAAAAAAATTGAAAAAGTGAAGATAAAAAAATACAAATGGGCAAGAATAATTTGTGACACTTTAAACAATACTATTCTGTTCTTGGTAGTACATGTTGGATACATACAAAAATCTAGGTTCAACAGTATATAAGTATATAATTACTTCAACTCGATAGTTTACAAGACGCTAACTGTTTCAGTAATTTCCTTTCTGCCGTTTTTCCATCTCTATGTGAATTCTCTAACATGATTCCCTTTTGTCGCAATGCTAATTAGCTTTGATTGAATCATGTTTCTTGCATTAATCTTATCCTAAATTATATATTGTAATTATTTTTCATGTAACTGTTGTGCATCCATAATACCAGACAAGGAAAGATACCTCTAAGCAAAGTTGTTTCTGTAGAATAAGTTACCATTTTTAATATTCTGTTATTTTTATAACCCTTCCATTCGTTTACATTTAATAGACCTATTACTTCTATTATTTTATAGCTTTTTTTTTTTTTTTTCATTGAAAACTTGTCCCTTCGTTTATACTTCATGACCAACTCTGTTCATTCTTTTAAATTTAATGCTGACACAAATAATGTTAATGAACCTTCACTGGGGTCTTTACAAGATCAAGTGGATGAGACTGCTGATGAAAATATAACTTACAGTATATTTTTTAATGAATCAGATATTGTCCCAGCAACAAGAAATGGAAGCGTTTCTAATGTAAATGATCGAAATCAAAAAAAGTTGAGGAGTTCCAGACTATATAAATTTGTTCTTTCTACTGATGAACTTAACCCAAATGGGAAAAATGTAGCCAAGAAAGATTTTAAGAACCATTCAAGTTTAATCACTTTATCTACAGGAATATTGAATTCTGCTAATAATAGTAGAAGTGATATTGACACTTCTTCAAATAGTCATATGAAAGAAAAAAGAGATACCTATATCAGTCACTCTATAAGTAGACCTCCCTTAATTGATGTTCAGTCTTCACCTCTAGATAATCTGATACAGACATCAGATGAATATTTTACTGCCATCTCTTCATCATCCCCACTGTCTAAGATTCAGGACCCTAATGATACCAATCTCCCACTTATATCTTCAACGCCAATGAGTAAACTATTTGTCAATAAAGATTCACCTAGTAGTAAAAGCTCAAGGAATAATGAATCACTTTTCAATAAATATAATCAAATGAATAGAAGGATCGATGAAGCTGTAAGACTATTAGAAAATGATTATATCTCAAAACCACAAACAATTAAAATTAGATCGGAACCTAGTTTATCAAGTATTGACTTTGAACCACAGGATTTTAGGATAACTAAAAGATTCCGTGAAAAAAATAAAGAGAAGCCTAAAGTATCTGTAGATGCTCAAGTAATATCAAACAAATCTTCTGAGTGTGTTAGCAAAATAAATATGATTGGGAAGCCTTTGAAAACTTCTTTGTTTAATAATATTATTATACCGACTAATAAAGATGATCTATCCATATGCAATCCAACTATACGAAATTTAGGAAATGATGTTAAAATATTGGATAATGTGGGTGATTCATTGGATAATATAATTAATCCGATAGATAGTTCATCGGGGGCAATTCAGACATGTCTTGGATCATACGAAGATATGAAAGAAAATGTAGCATGTTTGCAAAACGAGCATATATTATCAGTAGATATTCCAAGCATAATTAATAGTGATTTTAAACCACAACATACATTATCATCATCCATCGTGACATCTGTAGCTCCACAAACACAGATATCTTCTGTAGCAGATCTACCACCTTCCCCGACATATGAATCTTCTGACAATAATAGTGGTGGAGAAGAGGATAATTATGTAACATGGAATAAATACAGTTCCTTTCCAATACAACATATTGATTCATCATCAATCAAATCCTTTGATTCGGTTAGAAAGGAAGAATATGATGATAATATTGATTCTAGTTTACTTAGTCCCATGAGAATCATGATGTTAATACTCATAGGCATAATAGTACCACCTATTTTCTTCCTTGTAGCATTTGGGAGTAATAGCAATTTGTTGTCTGATTATGTTTTGTTAAAATTGATAATAAAACGATCTAACAGAATATTTTTGTTACAGGGATTCATTTGGGACGTTGACTTACAGTGGGTTCGAAGTCTGTGCTTCTGGTTAGGAGTTATGGAACTGTTTCTTTTATTGGCTTGTGTGACTATTGGATTTAGTGTTGGATTGACTAGGTAAGAATAATGACGACTTGAAGACTTTTTAATGGTAGTATAATAATAGGATCCATCTTTGGTGAATCAGGAAGAGTAAGAGTGGAATGCACTTGTCGCTTGTTTGTTTATGTTTCTTGTTATTTTTCATTTTGGGGAAGTGTTTAGTTTAAATTTGCGACAAATTTTTATTCGATGATCTCGGTTTAAAAGATTTGAGCTTGTTCGAGGAATGATTTTTAGACCTTTAAACAAAAGATTGTTTCATATGTATATTATTATAGATGGTACTGCAGGTAAGAGTAGTAACTATGCTAATTGCATTAGTAATAGTAGTAGTTGTAGTAGTCTTGAATATTACACAGTCGATGTTTCTGTTAATGTTAACATAGTATTATTTGTGTATAATAGACCTATTTATAATTCAATTGTAACTATATTTGTGCTTTTTAATAGTGGCATACTAAAGTATTAATTAACATAGTAAAGCTTAAAAATGTTGTCTCATGTAGTGGAGTTTAGTTGTCAATATTCAGAACAAGTTAGGAAGAAGCAAAAAGTTTGGCATGATGGGAAATTGAAATATTATCAAATCAATAATCGTTTCCTTTTGTATACTGAAGACGATATATTATTAAGTAGTATCTTCGTGACTAGTGCGAAAGAATTGAATGTGTATATAGATGAAGAGAACTTTAGAGTTGTGGAACATAATATTTTTGGAAGATATGTTGTGGTTATTGAAGAAATTATTGCAGAATATGATAGGGAAATTAGCCATATTAAGACAACATCTACGATTTCTGCTGTTGCTGCGTCTACTGGTAGTAATTCAACCGGAATAAATAATCGACAGAGAGAAATTCAACCTGTAGCTAACAGAAACTCCATATCTCATAATAAGAGTAATAATAAGAACGTAGAATACCGCTCAGATAAAATTATTTTGAAGGGGACTACAAAGAATACTATGACGAAAAGGGTTGAGACTTCATCTTCTTTATCATCACCTTTTTGTACTACATCTAGAATTATTCCAAAGAAACCATTAGTACACATGACAAAGATAAGCCCGGGAACACAACATGCTGATTTAAATGAAACAAGTGGTGGGTTTTCCACTTCAAATCTAGCTTTGAAAGTTAATAAGCCATTTAAACCACCAAGAATTGTTTCAAATATAAATGATGTCTCTAATAGACCAAACATAAGAAATTCAAAAGTTAAAAAGGAAATCGTTGATATCAGTTTAACTGATAATAATAAAGATAATAATAAAGGTGATAAGAATGGTATAATATCTAGCGACTCAACTTTATTAAAAGTACATAATGCAATAGTACAAAAGGATTCAACCGTTAGAACATCTGATGGACATACAAAACAGACTAAAAATAACATATCTAAAGAATTATCAGCTATCAAGCAAAGAACTAGTAAAATAAATTCTAACAAAAGACCTTTATTTAAAACAAAGATGATTATTCACACTCCAATCATTCTACCCTAAGTCATTTTTCCAAAAATATTGGAAACATAGCATTTTGTTACATCTCATGCATAACAATCATTGTTAGCTTTATTAATATTTGTATAGAAAAGGAGAAATAAAGGTGTCTTCTCATACACAAAAAAAGAAGGAAAGAACGAAAGCAGTCGAGAGAGACTAAAGCAAGGAGTTGGTTATTGAAGAGCTACAAACGTAATATTTATTGCTTACTCAGAAAGTTTTTCTTCTATTAATTTTTGTAAAAAGCTTGCATCTTTAGAGAATTTTCTAATTCCCTCAGCAATTTTGATTACTGCAACTTCATCTTCATTAAAATCATATCTAAATTTAGATTCATTATCAATAAATGAAATTTTACTTTCACCTTTCTCTTTGGCAGTTTCGAAGTCCAGTTGTTTGGATATTTCTTCTTTACTATTCAATAGTTTATCTAATAAACTTAATGATAATGTGACATGATCAAGACCAGCTAATGCTTTAATTTCCTCAACATTTCTAAAGGAAGCACCCATTATGATAGTGTCATAATTATGTTTCTTATAATAATAGTAGATCCTCTTAACAGCTAAGACACCTGGATCATCGTTTCCAGTGTATACTTTTCCTGTCTTTTCTTTGAAAAAATCCATAATACGCCCAATAAATGGTGATATTAGTGTCACACCGGCTTCTGCACAAGCTACAGCCTGAACAAATGAAAACAGTAGAGTTAGGTTGGTGTGGATTCCATGTTCTGATTCCAATTCTTTAGCAGCTTGAATCCCTTCCCATGTAGCACCAATTTTAATTAAAACACGATCTTTAGATATCCCTTCCTTCTCATAGAGATTGATTATATTAATCGCTTTGGCAATTGTGGCCTTCTTGTCAAACGACAGCCTTGCATCTACCTCTGTTGAGACTCTACCAGGAATAATGTTGAGGATTGACTTACCAAATTCTACAAGTAATTTATCTGTAGCTATGTCCACTTGTTCTTCTAATGAAGAACCGTTCTTTTTTCCATACTCAATGGCAGCAGTCATCAGATGTTGATATGATTCTTTCTTGGAGGCAGCTAGTATAAGTGTTGGGTTTGTCGTTGCATCTTGGGGTGAATATTTCTCAATTTCTTCAAAATCACCTGTATCTGCAACAACAATTGTTCCAGTTTCCTTTAAACTGTCTAAGGAAGTCTTACCTGTATTTTGTTTCTTTGATTTTGGTTCTATCATTATATTTAGCTTGTCTGGTGACTCTTCTGTGTATGACGCATTCTATATATCTAATATATGATATATAAGTGAGTGTAGAAAAATTGGCATTCTAATAATTCAGTTGGTATCATTTATATATATGTGTGTATGTGTATGTACATAAGAGCGTATTCCACAGCTAAAGTGTTTGTTAAGGTGTTATTCGTCAAACAAGAAGTGAGGGAGGTTCATATTTGGAAGAAGCATTTATTCCACCCCTCAGAGACAATATTATATGTAACACATTAAATGGAAGTTCAAATAAGATTTGTAGACTGTTTAGTTCAATTATTATGATTATTAATATCCTGATTGTTATGCAGGTTCAAAGAAAAAAAAAGGTAATGAAGGGAGAATCAATTTTTTATTTCTTTTATTAGTGTTATAAATGCTATTTATATTAATTTATTAGGATGTATGTGTCCGTGTCTGTACTTATGTTAAATATAATATTAACAATCGCCATTATCTTCTGTTTGAGTAAAAGTGAAAAGATTTACGGAGTATATTATTAATTCCAATTACAACTATTACTCATTTACTTCTCATTTTTTAGTCTTGCCAATCTTCTTATTGATATTTTCCTTCACATATTTAATCTGTTCCTCCTTTGTAAGCGTATTTGGACATTGTTCCAAGAGAATGGCTAATTTTTTGTTGAATCTAGAATTACTGTTGTCGTGGACAATGGCCATATGTCTATTAAAAGCATCTTTTCTGTAAAATTCTTTGTTACAATATTCATTTGGACAAAGTATCGTTGGATATGCCTCATCTTTTAGATTTAAGTAACTTTTCAAATCACTCTGTAATTCATCTTTATGTTGGATAGCACAGTGTCTTCTTAAATCAGACCTTCTAGGTAAACCAAGAATCTTCCATGGACATAAGGCAAAAGGGCATTTGAATTCACGTTTAATTTTAAACTCATCCATGTGTGCAGCATATTCTATTAAATTAGGGAAAGTTTGTGGGCAATGTGCACATTTATATGAACCCCTTTTCTGTTTCTTTGAGATGGCTTCAAATAAAGGACGGTCATTCTTAAGTTGTTCCACCAAGGAGACACGATCATCTGCGGAAGAGGGTGTTAGAAGAATATCACTACTTTTTGGCAGAAAAGTGTCATTCGTTGTAATGTCAAGAGTTTTGTCTATTGGTGTGGTATCAAGAGGGATGTTAAGTGGAAAAAATTCTGGTGATGTTGCAGATAATGACGATATATGTGGATCAACTTCTTGATTCATCGGCAGTGAAGTGTCATTAACTAATAAAGTGTCTAATGATGTCACTAGTGTTGTCGGGCTTGAGTCTTGAAACTCAGTTGGTTCTATAAATTCATTTTCAAATAATGCATCGATATTGATATCATTAGTAGGATCTATACTCAAATTCAAGCTTGGGCCGTTTTCAATATTTGTGGTGGCAATTGTACTGGGTTGGCTAATCATTTGTGTATCGGTGTCTTCTGAAAATTGAAGATTGTTTTTATTACATGATGTTTTATTGGTGAATATAGCTGTATCAGTGTCTTTAAGAACTCTTTTTCTATAGGGTCTCTTAGGAGGTTTAGGTTTTATGATTTTTGGTCGTTTCTTTCCCATTAGGTCTTCAACACAAGTGATCTTTTGTTTAATAAGAAGTTTATTTGAATAATTTTCATCTGAATGATCATTCTTCAGATTGCCTGTCATTATTCTACGTGTAAGATTATTGGCTTCTTCTTCAAAATTTTTTTTTGGTTCTGGTGGTCTTGATACTGTTAAATTCATAAGGTGGTGTGGAATTTCAAAATGAGAGGGATTATATGAACTGTATATTTGTGCAGGTAGCTGTAACTGTTGTTGCTGTTGTTGTTTATCTTGTTGTGTTTGAAATTGATAAGGGCTAATATCCTGAATGATTTCATTGCTTAGTTCTGATAGAGGATATATACTTTCCACAAATGAACTCACAGGGGTCGGTAACATAGTATTAGATTCATATGTTTTTAAATATGGACCTTCGATTCTTGTAGAAGTTACATTATTTTGGTTCCTTGGCAAAGCTACCATTGTTTTGAATCTTAATAATCGTGGAGAATTACCGAAAGGCATTGTACTACCCGGTTTCTTGTGCGGAACAAGATCATTTAAATATGGACCATATAGGTTTTGTCCGTTTAAACTCATAGTAGTATTAATACGTTAAGTTTGTGGATTTTATTTCGATTACTTATATCAGTACCTTTGTAAATGATTCTAAGATTTCCTTTTTTGTTTCTATTAGCACGTTGCACGCTATTAATTATATTATAATTCTGAGTTCTTCACGTAACTGCTTGAGAAATTATCATACAGTATGTAGTATAACATAAGAGCTGCATGGAGCAGTATACTTATTTCAATAAAATATAAAAAAACAAGGTAAAAAAGTAAAAGAGACTAGGTGTGCTATTAAAAGAAAGGGAGTGGAGATCTTGTGAAAATCTTCCTGGGTTTTAGCAGTTTCTTAGTAAACCAAACAATTAGAAAGAGAAATCATGAACACTTTGAAGAAAAAAAAAAGAAAAGAGTGTGAAAGGTGGTATAACCATAACAAAAATATCAGAAAAACAATATATCTAAATAATATAGTAGTTTTGGTACTTTGATATTACTTGAAAAAAAAATTGATGTATTTTTTTACACGGTTTGCAAGCTTTTCCAGGAGCAGCATCAAAATGAAACACCCATCCATTCTCATGGCAGAAGAGGTAAATAGCAATGAAAAACAAACATCCCAAAATAATGTAATATCAGATTTCTTTCTCAAATTATAAGGTTTGAACAAAAATACAATAGAATTTTACAAATTAGTATTTCTATTATAGGATAGGATGTTAACTTGAAACACTATTCTTTTTTTTATATTGTTTAATACTCTTTTCTTGAATACATCTTACGAAAACAGCGGCATGTAAACAAACTACTAACCAGTCGTTCATTGTCCTTATCCTGTCTTTTTCTCTTTTCTGTGATAATGATACTATTTTGGAAAAAAAGATAAAGTCGAATACATTTTGAGGTTAACTATACCGGGTAAAAATATGTACAACTATTGTTTTAAATTGGATCTATGTCTGTATATTATCATGGTAAGGATGTGATGAAATAATATGTCCATTTGATATTATTTTTGTAAAGATGTTATTAGTTGGAAAAAAAAACAGTGTGGCAGGTAGGGAGGTTAAATGTCACTTCTCAATATTCAACAAAAATATCATAATACAGAACTTTGAAAAAATGGCTAATAAAATTAAGTGGAAGGTATAGATTGTTATCAAAAAAACAGATGCAAGAGATTTCTTAACGAAAACAAATTGTATTTAATTTTTCAAAGTTGTGAGAAGGAATTTGTTCTTGTAATATATATTTCTCTGAATGAAGCTAATTGATTTAAAAATAAATTATTGAACAGTGTAGCTTATCTTTGTTGGTCATTCTTGAGGTGATGGAATGTTATATAAAATGTTTAATGCATCATTTTGGGGCGGCTTATTTTAACGCAGAATTCCTTAATGTGTATTATGGATTTGTTAACAAAGGAAATTCAGCTAATTTTTTAGAATGTGGATAAAAATATATTCTTATACCTCAATAGAATAACAGAATACGAAAGATGTATGGTGTATTATTGTAAGTATTATATGTTATTTTCTTCAGAGATCCCAGTGAGTATTCATTAGGAACATGTATTGTGTGCTCATCACTTTGATACCACATGTGTGATTGTAGGAGATCGTAGGGTAAAAGAGGATGTGAACATGGCCATAAAATAGAGTTTAGGGTACTGAAAGCACATCAAAAGTAGAAATATTATTATAATAAATACTTTGTTAATTGATTTAGATATTTTTCTCTAGTTTGCAAAGGTGTAAGATGGTTAGATTGGATCGAAAGATTTCATTTTTGTTTATTCTCATCTGATATTATGTAGAAATGATACAGCTGTTATGAAGATATAACTTAAAGCTCATTTTGAACACAAATGTGTCTTGAGTTCTGCTCTTTCTATCAAATAAGTTATCTTTAATAACGTTTCAGAAAAGATATTGCTAGGTACAAAAACACTAAGCAATAAAATATTTAATACAAATAGTAGCCATCAGACTCTTTAATTGACATAGTACTTGATAATTACAACTGTTATAACAAAATGATTATTTTTATTTATTCTTCCTTCCAATAGACTTTAGTTTAAACCAAATATGATGATCATAAAAATAAACAAAGTGATGGATGGGGACAACCTTCAAATATAGGGACAGTGGATCTAAGACTAGCTTGGCATGGTTTTATCCTCGACTCCTCGTTCTATCTATCAGGTAATTAAAAGTGTGTATCTACAGATGTTGATGTTTCATCTAGTAGTCCCGTCCAAAATGGGAATGTTCCCTGTCAAACATGTGCAACAATTTGTTTACTCTTTTTTTTTTTCTTATTGGTATACTAATTTATGAATTGTTTATTAAAATTAAGTGCACTCTAATAAAAAGACATCTGAGTGAACATATAGAGGAGCACACAGTTCAACATTAGATAAGGATGTATACGTATCTATTTGTTTGGGAATGTATGTGAATTCATGAGTAAACTAGTATATTGAACTTGTAAGGGAGACAGAACTTTTTAAAAAAAAGTCATATTGTTTATCTTATATTACTTTGATCAAATAATTAATCAATTAGATCATCCTTGACTAACACTTAATATATTGTTCATATGACCCAATCGTTAATTGAAAGCAAGAGAGAATGTATCAACAGTTCTAATAAATTTTTTTTAATAGAAACTAGATTATATATAGTACGTGAAATTTAGTAATATTGATACTGTAGCAAGTGTTTGTTATAGTTTTTTGATTTTCTGATGGTCAAGTTAATAATGACAGTAAGCTATACTTGTTAAGTTTTCAAATTTTCTGTAATACAAGTTTCTTCAGTTAATATGTTAAACTAAAGGAACACGCATATTAATTCTATTATCACATATTTTTAAATGTATATTAGTAATATATGCTTCTGAATCTGTGGTGGGACATAATATATTATTTTAAAAATAAAGTCTTATTTATTCTATAATTTTTCATAAATGATATGATACATGTAGACAATATAAAGTGGGAAGTATTAGTTTGTAAAAGCGCTTAATAATGAGAAAATGTTTTTAATAAAAATTATTAGTGTAATTATTATGAATTATAGCTTGTTACATATAGTATAGTGTTCAGTCAAAATATGACATTTATATCTTCTTTTCAATATGGTTCGTGTATTTTTGTTTATTAGTTGGTTCCAAGTATCACCCATCTGAATCTAATAAATTTTGACATATTTTAATATTTTCCACTAAAATAGCCAGATTTATACGGAGGATACACTCAAGCATATATACTGAAATATTAAATAATATACACAAAAAGTTTTCATATTCGATTAATTTCAAAAAAAAAAAAAAAAAAAAAAAAAAATTATTTTTTAATTTAATAATTGATATTCTATTTCAAAGCACATGCTTTGAACTCCACGACACAGGCTAATTAATGGATAGATTAAAACTCATCGGAAACACAATGACATTTGTCAACAAACAAAATTTATTCATCTATTTTATTTTCACTAAAGTCGTTTTTCCTACATAAATAATGTGTAATATTAAAAATGTGTTGTATATTAAAGGTAACCAAATCAAAAATAGAGTAGTTAAAATGGTAAAATGTTATTATATACCAATGAACGTTATATTTTTATATATTTATAAGAAGAGAACATGCATTGTCAGTTCATTACAAAAGACTACTACCATAACAAAAAAAAAGTAGGAGCAACTAAGTACAGATTTGATTCTGTTTAATGATATTAATCTGTACATAATAATATATGTTTTTCAAGAAGAGTACGTTCATATGTAACTATATTCTTTGGTGTATGTATGTACATATAATATTTACGGTATTTTCTTCTAACCCTGTGAATCACTCAATTTCACATGGTAAAAATATTGCTATTCCCACTATCCAAATTGACTGTAGTTACAAGGAATACTTTGCTCTAATCCTGGTAATATTGTTGATTAATCAATTCTACGCTGTATGCTTATCTATCTCTTTTTATTTAACATGTGAAATCAGAGAAAAATAAAAAGTGAAAAATAAAATCGGTGATTAAATATAAAATGAAATGAAACATTACATATAGAAAATACTATGACCAAATGATGACAAACAAATATCAAAAACCTACATTATCATTATTATTATTATTATTATCCAATAACCTGTTAACTATCAAATAAATATATTTATTATAGGTGCAATTACTGTCAGTTTTTTTTCTTTTCTCTGGTATTATTAGATGTCTAATTCCAAAGGTTCTACAATTCAACACATTATCACTATTATCTCGTGTTTGACAGCAGTCTACACCTCCTATAGACTATACAAAGATTCAAAATCAAAATCCAAAACTGTAAATCCACCAAAGACTAAAAATGGTATAGAAGAATTGATTGGTAATACACCTTTAGTGAAAATCAAATCTTTAAGCAAAGAGACCGGATGTGAAATTTTTGCCAAATTAGAATTATGTAATCCTGCAGGAAGTGCTAAAGATCGTGTTACATTGAATATCATTTTAACCGCTGAATCAATGGGACTTTTGACTAGAAATGATTCAAATAAACAGGGTTGGGTTTTTGAGGGAACAAGTGGGTCCACTGGGATCAGTATTGCCATGATATGTAATGCACTAGGCTACAAAGCGCATATTTCATTACCCGATGATACATCTTTGGAGAAACTCGCTTTATTGGAGAGTCTAGGTGCTACTGTCAATCTAGTAAAACCCGCCAGTATTGTGGATCCGGATCAATATGTGAATGCAGCAAGAAAAGCTTGTGATGAGTTAAATGCAAGCGGCAAGGGTCAAGGTGTCTTTGCTGACCAATTCGAAAATGAAGCTAATTGGAAGATCCATTTTAACACAACTGGACCAGAAATTTGGCAACAAATGGATGGAAAAATTGATGCCTTTATAGCCGGCTGTGGAACTGGTGGTACAATCACTGGTGTATCTAAATATTTGAAGACAAAGAGTAACCCATACGTAGTGCTTGCAGATCCACAAGGGTCAGGTTTCTATAATAGAATTAATTATGGGGTTATGTATGACCATGTAGAGAAAGAAGGGACAAGGAGAAGACATCAGGTAGATACCATTGTGGAAGGGATTGGTTTAAATAGAATTACCCAAAATTTCAGGCAAGGTGAACAATTGATTGATGAATCAATTAGAGTTACAGACAAACAAGCTATTGGGATGGCTAAGTATCTTTCAGTTAATGATGGATTATTTGTCGGTAGTAGTACTGCTATTAACGCTGTAGCTGCAGTGAAATTAGCCTCTAGGTTACCTAAGGAATCACGTATTGTCATAATTGCATGCGATAGTGGTTCTAGACATCTAAGTAAGTTTTGGAAAGAAGCTAAAATAGTGGATAACAGGATAACAATCGATGAAATTTTAGAGAGTTAATAGGCTTGGAAGTGAACATGATCATAATTAATCCAAAGGACAAAAAAAAATAATAAGAAAAAAGTTAAAATAGAAGCAATTAGACTATTTTTCAGATAAACAAAAAAGAAAAGACATAACAACGTCATTATTTTTATTTTTCTTTAAATATTAGTATTACAAAGTTTCTTATATACCGATATAGTTTTAATTCCTTCATATATTTCCATATAAATTCAGGTTTAATGATCACTGACTCCACTGAAATATTGTGTCATATCAAAATTTACTGATTCAGCAATTTCAGTAATGATTTCCCAAGGAATATTAACTTTCCATTTTGACTTAGATGACAAAAAATCAGCTGTTCTTATTGATGTAGTACATATTAATTTTAAAGACTGAAGTTCTGATAGGTTCTGGAAAACCTCTATATTAGCCCTAATTAGTCTATCCCCTAATAAAGATTGTAAAGAACCTGACACTGCTGTAGTTTCCATCGGATAAATAGCTTGAAAGATAGCCAATAATCTTTCTAGGAAAAATACAGCTGGTTGTAAATGTCTTGGATTTGATTCCATTTTTTTACGCCTACCATACGATGATCTACCCGATTTAATACTTGCTTTTCGTGAAAATATACTTGTATCGTATTTAGGTTCAATGTAAGAACAAAAATATGCTGCTATTAGTAGATATTTTGCCATACTAGATAATTCATAGTTTTGTCCAGAAGATTGCACTTTCGATATTCCTGTCTTATTTGTATTTTCATGCTCCACATTTCCACTGTCAGCCTGTTCTTGTTCTTCATCATTGTCATCATCATCATCTTCCTTATCATCATCTGCAGTGAAGGTATCATTTGTTGCTACGAAAAGGTGGATAGATTTTTTATAAATTGATATTGGATCCATATAATTTGTCTCATCTATATTATTTAGATATATTTCCCACTTAAGGTCTAACAAATCATTTATGGAGTTCAGATTATTCCCTGTATACATGTGGAATGCTTGCATAATCAATGTTATAAAATTAATGACTATAGAATAATTGTTATCTTCATTGGATGTCATTGAATGATTACTTAAATGCTCTAGAAGATCTGAGTACATATCTTCAAATCTCATGATGATTAATAACTCTAAAATCTCATCATAAGTATAACGTGGAAACACTATTGTTGGAATATTAAAAGTCGAATACCTAGCCATGAAATTTGCATCTCTAATCAAATAAATCATTTTAAGATGGAAGTTTGTGATTTGATGAGATAATAATTCATTTAATTTCAAAAATTTTAGTAACAGAGTGGCGTCAATGTCCTGTAAATTATCCAGCCCATCAAAAATGATAAATACCTGTTTTGAATAATTGGATAATATATTAAACATTTTAGTTAAAAAACTGATTAGATGGTATGGTTCTTCTACGGATAAAGGGTCCAGTTGTTTCAATTGCGAAATTTCTTTAGGAAATAGGTCATAAAATTTGAATTGTAATGATCTAACCAAAGATTGAATCAATAATTTCCAAGTGACAGATTCTTGAGGTCTTAATGTCACGGAGAGTAAATCCGGATTATTATGGAAAAACTTTTGAATGACATATGACTTCCCAGTAGCTTCATAACCTTGTAAAAACAAATTTGGAACTGATTGTTTATGATCTGTGGAGATAAAGGAAGATAAAGTTTGGACTTGATATTGCCTAAATCTTATATTCGGTAGTGAAAGTGTCATAATTGAATATTGAATGAATAAAAATAAAATGCATAAAATTAAAAAAGTCACAAATATATATATATATATATATATATATAATAATGATTTAAAAGATTATTTAGTTTATGACTGCATATGTCTAATGCGATAATATAAATGAATAATAACGAAATATTAAAGTCTCATTGACACAGGCTGCAGTAACATATGTGCTACTTTTTCAACTAGTCATTTGTTCAACCCATGGCATAATCCCAAGGACATCGTCATTTAACAAAAAAAAAAAAAATGATAGTCGAAAAACATTCCACAAAAATAAACAAACGAAAAAAGGAATTTACTTAGGGTTTATCGAGAAAAAAAGAAAAACCCTAATAGACACATTTTCACCCATACACCCTTCCTGGTAATCACCTCATTAAATATTCTAAAAATATATGATGTGGTTGATGCCAGTTGATTCAATAGATTATATCATGGTATATGATGAGTAACGTTAATGAATAGTAACTTCATTACACTACACTACTATTACTGCTAATAACCTTTTAGGAAAGCTCCATACCAAAAGAAAAAACTTGCAAAAACACATGTTATCACCCCTTTTAGATCTGCCTATTTACCATGAAAAAATAGCATTCCTGTAGTAATATGTATTGTGTGCCACTAGATGAAACTACTAGTAAAACATGTAAAGGAGAAGATTAAGATGGATTCTAAATATCTAAAGTTAATACGAAATGTTGGAAAAAAGCTAGTGATCAAAATAAAAATGAATATTTTTATCAGATGAATAATATGACATTTACATACACACTTTACAGTATAATGAACATTGATTAAGACGTTTCCTTTCTTGGAAATATCTGGTGCAATATCTAAATACTCACTCTAGGACAATAAGCAAAGTAGGTGTTAGTTAAGGTATTCCATATAAGATAATTCCGATTCAACAATTTCAGATTCCAATCCGATCACAAGAGATCAAGATCTAACCGCAAATTAACAGCAACTAAAGTGTCACAGACTGAGAAGAATGTTCCGTTGCCACGACAACGTGTACCAATATTAGTGGATAATATCAAAAGCCCATACACCCACAACAAACCCAAAAAGGGGAATGTTCATTATTATTTTTATTTTGTCTGTTCACCTAAAAGGGAAAGAGTAGCTCATTATTATCATTATTTGGACATCATATTTATAGCGTTAGATCGCGAAATGTTTTCCCCCAATTGGATAATTCTTTTTTCTTTTTTTAGAATCGAAAAAAAAAAAACAAAAACAAAAAGACGCAAGTCAACTTTTCGCGTTGTTTCATATCTAGTCCCGTTGACAAGAATTTTGATGCAAAGAATGTGTGGGTTGTTTCATCGAGAAAGGTTTGTAGGTCAACATCAGATCTAGAGATTGGTGTAAATTATATATATATATATATTTACGTAACTGTTTACTTGTAAAGCAATAGCTTTAAGAGTTTACACAGCAAAATTACATTTCTTCCCTTCCTTGAAGTTTTGAGGATGCAAATACTCTCTCTTGTTGTTATCAGTCATTTTTATTTGTCATTTCTATTAGCATTTTATATTGATTTACTGCAAAGGTGTAACTGATCCATATAATATATCCATATCCACTATCCACTACTCGCTACGCAACAGTTCTTAAATAAAAGATAACCACATAAATATAAAAATTTGTTCTGGTTGATATTACTAACCTGTCCATTCTTTTTCTTTTACTTTTCTTCCTTTTTTTTTTTGGTGTATTCTTTTACCCTCGCTTTTTAAGAAGATTAATATATGATTCTATTAAATAATTAACAATGCAACCAAATCATATCCTTTATTTATTTGTGTTTCTATGTTCACTTGTTAATGCTTCTCCCAACGTGAGGGACTTTTTTAAATTACATAAATATTCCAATAATACCCTTTCAACGACTACTCTTTCACCTTCTTCTTCTATTTCTCAATACTATTATCATACCCATCCTTCAAATACTTTAAATACAGAATTTGTGTTATCTTCATATATTCAGTCTGATGTTACAAATGATAATAATAGCAATATAGATGGAAACAGTGCCAGTAATGGTTATATCAGTAGTATAAATAACTATAATAATGGGTTGAAGTCCACTAATGATGCTTTTTCTATATATACAAGCTCATTCAAAACTGTGTCAACTACCTACCCATCTAGTTCAACAGCAACCGCTTTTACTACCCAAACTCCTATCACTTCCACCACCACTACTAGTTCCAGTGAATATTCTCAAGAAAGTTCCTTTGTTTCTAGTTATGATTACACCCAAACTGCTGATAAAATTTCTAGTTGGTCACCTCTGGTTGTTTTACCGCCGACTACAAGTAGTAATAGTAATAATAATAGTGATAGTATAGTCACGTCAGTTGCTGATATATCCTCAACTCTGGATCCATTTGTAACAAGTTACTCTAAAGATGGTTTTTCTGCAAGTAGCAGTTTGGGTTTAAGTTCTTATTCAATAGAAACTTTTGATAATGAATCTCTAACAAGCAGCAACTACTTATCATCAATATATACCCCACTTGTTTCAACTTCCACAACTACATCTTTCCAGAGCCAAGAAACTTCTACTCCATTAAGTTCTTCATCCACTTCTCAATTAACTACAACAACCATAATAGACACTACCAGTATTTTTTATTCTACTTCATCAAATATTAACTCGGATTCTCAAACTAGTTTATCCAGTCAATCCAGCATTTTACGTACTTCCAATAATGAACCCTCATCTTCTTTCATGGAATCTTCAACTTCCCAGCAAATAATTATCCCAACAGCAACCATTACATCTACTACACCAACATCTTCTAGACCTATTGTTTCAACCACAACTTCAGAATACCCTACGTATACAATTTCTTCTATTTCCTCCTCCATCTTTTCTTCCTCCTCCTTATCTTCATTCTCATCAACATCAAGTGTTACTATATCTACTTCACAACAATCTATATCTACTCCCTTAATTATAATTTCTTCTCTTCCTGTAACCACATCATCATCATCATTCCCAAGCATGGTAGTATCTTCATCTCCGATAAGCATTGAAACTACCATTTCAAAAGCTTCGTCTACATCATCTTCCAAAGGGATATTGAAAAGTAGTCTTTCCTCAACACAGTCAACTTCATCTCCCCTCAATATCATTTCTATCACAACTTCTCAACCACCCTTAGTGGAAACAACTACAAGTGTCTCTACTCAAACTACATACTCTCCTGATTTATCCATATTACAATCATCTTCATCTACTTTATCATCCGGAAAGATAGTTTCATTTGATCCATTTGCAACATATACTACCACAACAACAATTTCCTTCTCTGGATTATCATTATTCGAGCATGCAACCGTTTCATCTACACCATTAACATCAGCCACCATCTCTATCATTTCAAGCTCTAAAACGTCTACAATTTTCTTAACATCGTCACCTTCTGCTTCTTTTGTGGATTCTTCTATTATGTCTTCTGAACAATCAACCTCTACAACATCCACATCTATTGTCCACTCCACTACCACTACTACAACCCCAAAATTTACTTCCGATACTACCATTAGTGCTGTAGTTATTTCAAGTGAGATATCTGTAGACAACAATGTATCTACCACTGTCCTAATAGGTTCGACGACACATGTTTCTGCATCAAGTACTTCAGACCAAATTCCCACATCTGCTGCATCAAGTAAGATCATAATTGGTTCACCACAAGCTTCTTTTTCAATAACTACTGGAACTACGGAACCTTACACAACATCCTCTCCCTCTTACTCCACTAGCAATCCAAATTGGTGGGTTCCAACTAAAATTATAACAGATTCAGAAGTCTCAACTTCTGCCAAAGGAACAAATACTGCATCTCAAAGGGCTAATCTACCTGAAATGATTACTTCATCTGGTAGCAGTGCAGAACCTGCCGAAGGGTATACTTTAATAACCATAGGGTTCAAGAAGGCATTAAATTATCCATTTGTTATTTCAAACCCGCAATCCTCGGTTCAGATTATGTCTTTCTTACCTGAGGTCTTAAATAACCCTTTCAATTATAATCTAACTGATATAGATGTGGTAAGACTTGTACCATTACAAGATGAGTCGATCCCTTATTTGGTTACTGTTGCTGAGTGTTACTTCCCAGAGAGTCTAATTTCAAGTTTGAGTCGTATGATTAAAAACTCATCCAGTCCTCTATACACAAAGAAAGTTTCAAAAAATGCTATCAACACCTTAGCACAGTTAATTGACCCTTCAATACCTATAGTTGGTTTAATTCGGGACTCAAATGATTCAAATACATCTTCAAATGATGATTCTACTACGACCAATAATAACGATTCTGGATCCTCCAATTATAGTGGTAATGGTGACAACGATAAAGATGGTGATGGAGGCAGTAGCAGTAATCCAAACTTAGCTAATAGTGGTACTTTAGATGGTTCAGATTTAAATAGTATGGCATATAACAGTAAAAATGTTAATGATTCTGATTCATCAAGTAGAGCAACTAAGAAAAGAATCACTGGTATTGTTGTTGGTGTAGTGGTTGGTTCAGCAGTATACATTGTAGCAATGGGAATCTTGGTAAGATACAGTATTAATAGATATAAGAAACGAAGCATAATTAAACAACCATTAGACGAAACTTTCAGCATAAGTTCTACTGAATCCTCAATAAATGATGAAAAGTATAGTAACTACCCATCTACTAACAATGATTCTAATAGCAACACCTTTATAAGTGAAGAATTTGGTATTGGCATTAATGCTAAAAGAGGTAAAAGTGTAAAATTAAAAATTTCGAAACCTATTGCAAGTCAAAATTCATTAGGTTTCTAAACTTTTCTAATAGATTTTTAATAGAATATATTCTTTTGTATTATTATTATTACTAATATGAATCTTATATACCACTCATTTATATATATAAATATATCTTATACTAAAATATTTAAACGTATTTCTCGTTGTTATGAAACTATCAATCGACTTATCGTTATTTGAATTTTGTTGTTCATCTTCGGATACAAATAATATTCTTGTGAAGTTTTTACGAAGCTGATACATTAATTTGTTTATTAGCCTTTAAGAAAGTCAACAATTACCTTAGACACCTTATCAAACTGTTCAAATAGTAAATTATGTCCTGTTGAAAATTCAACGATTCTTCTATTAGGAAAATGGACATCTAATAAGGAATAATCATCTGTAAAAAGTGGTGATGATAAACCCCTCAAGAAAAGGACTTCTGTTTCGTTACATTTAATAGGGGGTAAATTACTTGGCCACTGTTTTAAATCATATAAAATATTAGGAAATTCTTCGATGGGCAAATAATATCGAATATGCTCACCTTCATTTGTTTTATTGTTGGATTTAACATTGATAAACCCTGCACCAAAATACCATCCTAACATACCAATACATTCTTCCTTCCAAGTCTTCGAACCAGGTTTAATTTTTATTTTACCTTCATGGATCTCCTTTATCAATTGTAGATTTAGAGTCAATTCCGTTGGCAACAACGGGGTAACATATGGTGGCATATCAATTGACACAATCTTTTTTATATTATGAAGTCTATTAGCTTTAATTGCATTTAACAATCCAACCTTTGCACCCATTGAAAATCCAATAATATTTATGCCCCTATTCAATATTGTCTTATTATCAATCTCGTTTTCAATAAAATGGTTTAAATCATTGTTCAACACCTCATATGACATGGGATGGCACTGGGGAGACTTCCCATGATTTCTAAGATCCACTGTGTAGATATCTGTATCAACCTCCTTTTTAATGACCCTGTTTAATTCGTGAAACGTGTTCCTAGAACCAAGAAACCCATGAAGATTGATAATGATTGGCTTTGTACAATTTGGGGTAGTTGATTTTATTAAGCTGTATGAAAGATTAATTACTCGTTTGAATGGCAATGGCATCAGAACAACAGAGTTTCATTTATAAAAAAAAAAGTAACACTTCATACAGGGACACAAATGAAATCAATGGGGAACCCCTTGATGATCTAACTGCTTGACTGAATTTATTATATGTCAATTACTTTCGATGAGATCATTCGAGGAAAAGAAAGTCGTTATTTCAAACACTGTAACTTTTTTCAAAGAGACAAAAAAGCGTTTCCATATTCGTACGTCAAATCATAATGTTACCAATTAAAAAGCAGTATACTATGTCACAACTGCAGCTATATATTTTATTTGTATAACATATCTATGACTTAACAGTAATCATTAAGTGTACTCTGTCAATGGCATATACACAGAGTCATTAATCTATACAAGAAAGGACCAAAAACGAATAGCAAGAAAAAAGGGAATCAATATCAAAGGGGAAAAGGGATAAAATATTCAAGATGTCTAGAGTAAGAAGGTTCAATTCGAGGCTGTTAGGATTCACCAGTGGTGACTCTACTTTTGACAGACTGACGAATAGATATAATCAAAAGAATGAATGGTTTGGACAGGATAGTACTGATTGGGATATTGGACCTTTAGATTTTGATGAACAAGAAGAACTTATTCAAAGGTTTGAACGAACTAATTATTCAATTAATAAATGGATGATAGACTTGATGAGCACATTATATTTGATTCTTGCAGGTCTTTTTTTAGTATTGGCCACAAAGACTAATCGATCAATCAGTTGCCTACTACTTGGTGATATTCAATCGATTTTGTGTTCTTGTATAACATTACGTTATAATCTAATGAATGATTTTATTATAACAAGACAAATTAAATTAAGAGTCAATAATTCTACTATAAACACACTGAATTCTGTTCTACTGATATTATTCGAATGGATTATACTAAACTATCTAGAAGATCAATTTAAGTGGCAAGTAATATTACAAATTCCAGTAATTTTATTTACAATTACTTTACTTATAAGAAAATGGAATAATGATATGGAGATAGAATTATCTGAATTAAGAAATCTCAAATATAAATATAAGAATGCTTGATAATAATAGTATTTTGTAATTATCCATAGCAACATAAAGAAATTAAGACAGTACTAACTTGATACCTATTATGAATATGTTTAACACTGTAACATTCAATTATATTTGTTTATTTAAAAGAAAAAGAGAGTGACAAAGAAATAATAAATTATCCAAAGCACAAGCACTTTAGAACCAATAGTATATTAAGATTTTAAATATAATGATAACTGTAGTATTGCAAGAAGTTGTACAAATAAATAAAATTCAATATACAGCTCCCTCAATTTTTTTTCGACCAGACTTCTTATTAATGAGTGATCATTATTACTGGAGGAGAGTGATCCTATATAATGTAGCGTGTATTTGGATTACTCAGACTATGATGACCATTTTTTTTAACTGCAATATCCCAGATATCGATGTCTAAGGATCTGACTATTAGTTTAGGACAATGAAGGTTATCGATATTTTCCTAGACTCTCCCTTTTGGAAAATTGTGCAAACAAACCTTGTGAGTGGAAGTATAAAGAAAAGATACAAACAGATAAGGCAGGAGTAATCAACAAAAAGATAAAAAGAAGACAAGCAAGAAGAATAATACAAAATTATGTAGATAGCTTGTATTACTTAGTTATAGTATTTAGTTTATTTAATATGACGTCCGAAGATATAGAATGGGTCTATACCTTATGTCTATACAAGTTGCTTATTATTATTACTAATTCTAAGCTGACTGTTATCAGAATTTGATAACCAACAGGTTATTACATGTGACATATAGTGTCCTCATGTCACAGTAGACGATTTTTGCAAACTCTTTAGTCGACGACGACGTTCTTGTTTTACATATTTATAGACTGTATATCTTTTGAATATCTATTTATCTTATTTACTTCTTATATACAGTATAGTTTAGGTATCATATATAGAGGACACAACCAAGAATCATTTATCATATTTTATATTCTAGAAGAGTATATTTCTCGTAGTAGATCTTCATCTATTACACATAATTCGTATTATGTGATATTACAATTACACGCAAAAAATTTTAAAAAATAATGGTTGCTAAGAGATTCGAACTCTTGCATCTTTCGATACCTGAGTATTCCCAACTTTCGTTGGTTAAGAAACCAATGCTTCTTGAATCAGGCGCCTTAGACCGCTCGGCCAAACAACCAATTTGACGTTTGTTTGTTGTGGTTTGAGGTAAAAAAGTATAGCTAATTAATAACACTAACGAACGGTTAGTTAGAACAACGATTATGATACTATCGAACGGATAGTCTGGACAACAATTAATACTCTAGCGAACGGATAGGCAGGACAATAACAACTATAATTAATAATACTATCGAACGGATAGTATGGCAATAATAAATATATATATAAAGACGTTATATATAGGAACTTTTGACGATTATTGCTTGTTTTTATTTTTTATATACAATATTCTACATACTACTATAAATCAGACACAAATATAATTTTCAGATGACAAGATGATGGACCTTTGTATATAAATCATGGGTTGATAATATTCTTGATGCGATGGCGTGATGTTTGTCAATAATTCTCATATTTAACTCATATCAAATATTTGTTTATATGATTAACTTCTCAATATTGTCTCATTTATGTCTCACAAATATCTCACTAATGTCTCACTAATGTCTCACTAATGTCTCACTAATGTCTCACTAATCTCTCACTATTGTTTTTTTCTTATTTTCTATGTACTGGAAAATCAACCTGGAATTCTTTAGCAAACCCTAACTTTTTTGCCTCAAACCAGAACAATTTAATTGACAAACATCATATAACCCTAATTACCAAACCCTAATCGACTTTTATTTTAAACCCTAATATCAAATCAGTTCACAACTGTTGGAAAATGTTAGTTTATTACTGTCATTTTCATAAGAATTATATTTTTTTTAATTTAGTTTTTCTATTTATTATGTGATGGACGAATGTACTGAGCATGGGAAAACATTTTATTTTTCACCGAACATGATTTTTTAGAGTTGAGAAGAAATGAAAAATTTTAAAAGAAGAGAAAAAAATAAAGAAGATTATACTGTATACAACATATAATTAGTATATACATTTATTAAAAATAATACAAAATAAAAGGATTGACAACTTAATGATGACTAACATTACCATGGATGCTTAGAACACCAAATTCCATCAAAAAGAATGTTCTAGAATAATATAGAGAGATAAACAAGATCTTAATAGATTATAAATGATAGAAATCAAATATTTATCGTTTAGTTACAGCCAAACGACGATGAAACCGTTTTAATAAATTAGTGTCGTTTGTTGAGAAAAATCCATCAAAAATTGCATATATAAACACAATGATGTTTTTCATATCTTATTTTTAATTTATTTACACCTTTATATATGTATTTATTTTTATATTATGTAAGAAGAAGAAAAGTGAAGAACGTTACTTCTATTTTGTATACTAATAGCTTTAATAACATATAGAGTAAAATTTGAGAATATTTGCAAGTTATCCATTACCTACAGACGCTCATTCTCAACATTCAGCTATATATAATAATTATTCTTATTATTTATGGTTGTTCTTCTTGTTTATTATATATATAAATATTATAGATAAGTAAAATGTTGTGAAAAATAGTTCACCATCTTCATAGAATGTTATCCTTTTATATGTTTCTGTAAGGGGTTATCTCAAGTAATGTACTAAAATATAGATATTAATCATATATAAACACTTACAAATTATATAGTAGTTGATTCTAATCAGTATACCAATTATATAATTCTAATTATTGTTATTTTGGATCTTGATCTTTACTATTCATTTCTTAGGTAGAACCTAATAGATATAGTGAAAATGTTAAAGCTGATAATTACCTCTGGCATACTATCTCAATAATCAGAGGTCTCTTAAATAAGTTTCTCAGTAATTTGCCACCAATGGCTAATCTGACGATCGTTTGTTCGTTCGCTCAAATACACATACCGTCTGGACCCAGAGTTTCGGCCGTTCCAAGTCCTTCCCCTTGACATTAAGTTTTACCTGCGGACTACGTATTTTAGGATTTCCAATTAGGGCTTCTTACAGCATAATTATCATCTGAATTATTCATATACATTAGCCTGAAATTACCAGCAATAATGTATGTAATGAGAAAATTTATCCGTTTAATTTTCAATCTGAATGAAGAAATTTAAGACATATTATCTTTATGTATATATTCTTTTACATTTATATAATTGCTTATTCCCTGAAAAAAAAAGACTAGACAGGAATTTCTATTTTTTATATAAATAAATCATTTGTAATCTACTTTAATAATACTTTTAAGAACATTCATAACAATTAACCTAGAACACTAAAGAGATATAAAATAATATTCTTCATATAGAGTAGATATCAATCAAAAACAATATATTCTTTTACAGCTAATAATATTAGTCACGCAATTTCATCCAGATTTGCTCACAATATCTGTAATTACATATTCAAAGATATGGTTAGACCCTGTCCTATGAAGTAGTAACTAGTAACTGTCCTTTATCTACCATATATTCTTTATAATATGTAAAAATAATTCTAATGACTCTTTTAGATCTTCCTCTATTAACTCTCTTTTTTTGGAATTTTTTTATACACTCTCATTATTCGATTCAAAATTAACCTATATTTTGACTAAAGCGATTTAGTTACAAAGTTCTAAACTGAGACAAGTTGAAGCAAATATTAAAAATAATCGTTTATTTTCAAGGAAGTTTAGTAAACTTAAATGAGTAGGAAACTCATAACCATAAAAACAGGCTCATTTTGTAAGAAGATTGATGTGAATCACTACTTTTAAAAATCAATGTGCATCTAGTATTGTCATATACCAAAATAACAAGAATTTTTCTTCTTTTCTGTAGAATGATTCTATTCTTTAAACTCTTAAAAAATCAATGAATCCGGCTGTTAGAATATTTACCAAAAAGAACAAATAGAATAATGAAGTGTTTTCCAAAAAAAGGAAGTCATTCCATTTAATCAGGAAGCATTCCAACAAAAAAAAGATAATAATGAAAAAAAGAATACTATGTTATTTTAAAAGATCATTCATACATATATATATATAAACTGCATACCAATTTTAACTGAGTAATTAACTAATAAAAAATCAAAAAATGGTAACAGTGTGATGTGATATTGTTTCTAATGAAGACTTATCACTCTGACAGTTTTCAGAGTATTCAGTAGCACGATAACGTTCAATAACAGCAACAACTGATTGACCATTTGCCCAAATAGTTTGGGTAATTGTAGTATAAGGTGTCTGATCTACAGTATTGGCTGGAACAGGATCACATTGTGTAATTGTAGTTACAGCTGCTTGAGAGAAGGATAATAATAAAAATAAGGCTAATGAAGCAATTAATTTCATATTTGCTGACAAATATTATTATATATTATTAGTAATGTTTTATTTTCTCTCCAATATAAATATGATCTTAAACGGCTAGCATGTAAAATACAACGCACTAATATATGCCTCCTTTTTATACAAATCTAACTTTATCTTAATAATGATTTTCAGTTGTTTCATCATTTAAACGATATATAAGCATTATCCTAAAGCTTTCAAAGTTTTTCCAAAAAAAAATATAACAAAAACATTATTAAATATTTTGTTTCATAGAAGTAACATCAACCACCTTTCTGCTTGTCATATAGTCAGTACTTTCTCTACGTCTATAAAATCCATATAGTGGAGGAGGAGAATGTGTGAAACAAAAAGAAAATGTTGCAAATCCTGTAAATATCCTATTTAAGTAATTTACATGAGCCAAAACAATATACCTACTCCCCCTTGCGCTTCAATTTTTTTTTTTGAACCTCACAAAACGGACTGCAAATAATAAAATATTGATAAAACAAAAAATCTACTGAAGTCTTGACTTCAGTATAACTGCACAATAAGGGAAATCAAACAGGTTATTATGACCTACGTATTTATTTATTAATTTATTTGGTATAAGGATAGATAGATATTAATATAAAAGTGATTATATATTATTTGCTAGAAATATAATAAAATTTTTATTATTATAAGTATCTAAACTTAACGAGAAGTAGCAGCAACCTTTTGGAAAGCACCCTTAGCTTGTTGTTTGGAAATCTTACCACCTTGGGAAGCGGCTAAAGCCTTTCTGGCAGCCTTGTCAGCCTTCTTCTTTTCCTTGTCAGCCTTCTTTTTTTCTTCTCTTTGAGCCTTTCTGACTTCTGGCTTGACAGATCTTCTTTGCTTGATAACTTCTAAAGAAGCACCAACAATTGGTCTTTGAGCCTTGACAGTCTTTCTAGATCTCTTCTTGGCGACTTCTTCGGTGATACCCTTCTTGTGGTGTCTTCTGTATAAGACGGTCCAGTGGATTCTTCTTGGGTTCTTTCTTTGGTGGAACAAGGAAGCAGACTTGGAGTTTTGGAATCTGAAAACCTTGGAGTCACCACGAACGAATAGAGTACCTCTACCTGGGTAGATCTTAGAACCTGAAAAGGAATCGATTTCAACCTTCATTTTGTCTTAACTACAAATATAAAAACAGAGTGTCTTGATATAACAATATATCGTTTAATATTGTTTGTATATTTTATGTTAGTACAACGAATACTCAATATCAATTAACCTAACTGACAAATGGACTCCGGGAATTAAAATGTAAATATCTTGACTCAACAAACACAGAGGGAAAAAAAATACTTCTATCTTCAATATTAATATAGAGTGCGCCTTTTTGTACTTGGGCAATTTAAATAAAAAACAAATCAAAAGAAAATAATGCCATAATTCTTCCTCACTAAAATTATACCCTTGTTCAATGCACCTCTCTCATTTAAATTCCTCCTCTGTTAAACGTGCTGCTTCATGAACAATTAAAACAAAATACGAAATTCTCTGTCTCAAATATTTATATGCACTAAGTTAAGCTTGAAATTTCACAAAAATCCACAGTCCCACAGTCTTTCATCATTTAGTAAACACATTATAGCTCTAGGACATACCTATCAAGTTGGTTTTCTACTTCTTGGGGAACTGTGCAGGTAGATAACACTTCACGTACATTCTTATGTAACAAGGGTATCAAGGAGCAACATTACTGTCTAATAGTATGTTTTTCAGACATCAGTTATTACATGTGGTTCAGTAAACAGTACCAACAGACAACCAACACACATCTTGGGGACAGCAGTACATTCGACCGTGCAAGGGCCATGATGGCTAAGTTCCTTTTGGTGGTGTGGAGGAGGGTTGGGTGGAGGGGTATAATTGGTACAAGTGACTCCTCCAAACACTACACACAACTGACACACATAGCCTCCAGCACACTGACGTCTCAAGCCAAGCAGAAGTCTGCATCCACAACCAAAACTACTGACACTCTCTTGGTCAACATTTCCTGCGATGCCAGAGCCTCCAAGACAGGCTTCTCCCTTTGGCTGAAGACAAGTTTCTTCCTCGGAGTGCAGTCTGTTTCAAAAATTGCGGTAAAGCCTCCTCTTGGTAAGAGGATGGATTCTGTAGAATGAAAACAGTGAAGAATCAACACCACCAAAGGGAGGAATATCATCCAGGACGCATTTCCAACTGCCACTTCTTTTTTTTTGTTTAAGAAGAATTACCGTTGTATTACTTCCAAAAAAGGTAATTCATGCACTTTTCGCATTTGTTTGGGTGTACGGAGGGTCTGACAGAAACAGTCTGGACGCAATATCTTTTTCATTTTTTCAAAATTTTTTTTTTCCTTCTTTTCCAGAAATTCTTCACATCGACGGATTTATATTTAAACCACTTGACAACATCGAACGTGAAGTTAAACAGTCGATTTCTTGCTTCTATAGAGCGTAGGTTTTCCATGTTGTACTATCTTCAGTGACAAACCACCAAGTATAGACCGGAGTGTTATATATATCAATAGATTCACAGAGATGGTCAGTATAATTTTGTTTATGGATGAATATTCATTGTGTAGTTAAGCATAATACAAGTGCCAATGTAATTTGTATGCATCATATCTTTACACTATGACTATTTAATTTTTTTTTTTTTTTGTTTTAGAACGTATTTTTACTAACAAAATATGTTTTTACAACCCAAATAATTGTACCATGGTTGAGCACTTTTTTCTTTCCCTCCCCTTTGTCCTTCTTTCTTTCTTTCTTTTTTTTTTAAATAGGCCCCAATCAAGAACCAAGAAAATATTAACCAAAAGTTAGCCTTAGTTGTTAAGTCTGGTAAGTATACTTTAGGTTACAAGTCTACCATTAAGGCTTTAAGACAAGGTAAGTCCAAGTTAGTTATTATTGCTGCTAACACCCCAGTCTTAAGAAAGTCTGAATTGGAATATTACGCCATGTTATCCAAGACCAAGGTCTACTACTTCCAAGGTGGTAATAACGAATTAGGTACTGCCGTCGGTAAGTTATTCAGAGTCGGTGTCGTTACCGTTTTGGATGCTGGTGACTCTGATATCTTAACCTCTTTAGCTTAATCATTTTGAATAGGCGATTATATAATTTTAGTTACTCTTTTTTTATATCTTCTAATATTCAATATTTGAGTCTAAATGTTTTTATAAAGTTGTTGTTGTTGTTTTGTTTTTTATTAAAATGAAATACTCGTCGAGTCTTGTTTATTAATATGTTGAACGTCACAATGTTGAGTAAATGTTTGGATGCCTATTCAAAGAAAGGCTTGTGTGTTACGTATATCTTACACATGATTACCCACATTTTACTTCTGTAACTTTATAAAACTAACTTCTATTAAACGTAACTGTAATCAAAACCTTATATATATTATACAAAACTATATTTTTTAAATGAATATTTGAAATAAGGAAATAAATATGTGAATGTGTCCATCATATGCTATCATATGTAACATATATTTTATATTAGTATTATTAGTATTATTGTCATTATATATGTGCTGAAAACTATTTTTTTTTTTTTTTTTTTTTTGGTATATTATCCTTGGGTTTAAACCCTCTCAAGGTAAGATATCTCTAATACCAAAATATTGTTCAATACCATATGGACCTGGATCCTTCCAATAATCATTAGTAAAAGTCAAAATAGTTACATCACTGTTCAAGTCCAATATACTTTGTACTGCAATCAATTGATTAGCTTTACTTGGCACATTTTCACCATTTACGTCACCTTGAGATGGATACCCAGTTTCAGTAATGACCACATTAGATGTACCACAGGATTTTTGAACGATTTCCACCTGACCCTTAACAAATTCACCAGACCCTGCAGCATCACAACTAGCATCAAAGTAAGAATGTGGATTAATACCAACGAAATCAATCTCTGATTCAGTACATAACTCAGGATAATTTTCAAATGTGACTGGAGGTTCACTTGTTGTGATTTGACCTGTATAACCAGCGGCCCTTAGTTGACCCTTTACACTTTTGATCTTATTGACCAAATCACTCACACTGCAGTAACCAGAGTTAATTGCTTCATTACCAACAGTAATGTAGTCGAAAATATCCCAACCATTACTCTGACCGTAGGCTATTAAGAGTTGCAGTGGTTCATCAATGGAATCTACGCCTGCAGCACTGATCCAAAGACCTTGATTGATTGTGATACCTAATTCAGCACATGCAGGTTCCACGGTTTCAAGTGAGTTACAATCGGTACCGTAGATACGAACTCTATTAACACCCTTATTCTTAATTATTTGAAGATCACTGTAAACATCACTGGCACTTCTACAAGAACCATCATCGTTGTATGGAGAATAAGCTAAAGCATATGGAACGGAAGTTAACATAGAACTGGATGAGGAAGAAACTGTTTCATCAGTATTGGTACTAGTTACAGCGGCTGCGGATTCTGTTGCTGCTGCTGTTGTTGTTGTGATGAAAGAAGATGATGATAATGATGTATATTGTTGATCGTTGTCTGATGTGCCATATGTAGCAGATGTGGCCGCACCATTTCCTTGTTGGGTTGTAGTAGATACAATCACTTGTATACCGCTAGACTCTACAGTTTCATGAAGATGAAAAGTAACTTCAGATGCCTTCAAATCGTTACTTTCCAAGGAAGAAGACACTTCTTCGGCTGTAATAGAAGGACTTAAAGTCGAGGTAATTCTGAAAGATGTAGCTTGAGTGAATAAACTTTCGTCAGTACTTATAGAATACTGAGTGTTATCTTGAGACATCGATGTTTCTGTATAAGAGGAAGAGGGACTTAAAGTCGAAGTTAAAAAGCCATCGCCACCTTTTCCTAAATCTTTACGATTTAGAACAATTGTAGTTGCCGGAGTAGCAGCTGGGTCAACGTTACTTGGAATAGCAGTACTGGTTGAAGTGGTGTCACCATCAACTATATAATAAACAGTTGGAGCAATTATAACTTTTGTTGTAGTAGAATAGAAATCAGTAACTGTATTTGTTGTACTGGCAGTGTGTATTCGGGTCACTATTTCTCTCTTATTAAGAAGTGGAAAAGCAGTAGAGAAGGTAGTCAATAGTACCGTGATAAGCAGTATATTTATATTATTTATGAACTGCATTATGCTATGTTATGTTAAAATACTATTAATGTAGGATGAATAAGTAAAGTTATGTATATGTGTGTAGTATTCTAATAAATGGTTATGTGGATAACAAACACTTGAAGTTAATTCCAATATTAAAGAAAAATTGTTGGTTGATTGTCTTTGTGATATCTATGCTATCCAAAACCTTTAAGGTTAAAAAGTCAATACCGAGAATAGAATACTTCTGGGAATTTTTTAGAAATCACGATGATTATCATCCTTATATATATTTGAAGAACATATCCAAAGCCGTACGTTGATGCCTGTAAAGTCACACTTGCTAATATAAACCTCAAATTCATTATATTTGACCATTCTTAAGCATTATACCAGGATATAATAAACATTTGTCTGATATCACTCGTCATGTAAACATGGCTAATTCATGGCCATGTTAAGAAGACTTTCATCACAGGGTAAAAACAAAGACCTATAGACTAGGAAGGCAAACTTCATGCACAGTTCAGTTCCTTAAAAACAAAAAAACAAGGGTCGAATGTTTAGTAAACGAAATTTGACTAGACAGTTTTACCAACTCTAGTCATGTAACTCATCACCAATGTAAACAAAACTTTTATTTACAGGTTTCTTAGTTCGAGGATTTTGTCGTCAGCCTCGACCGGCTGGTCAAATGCTGGTTTTCTCCATTTCCCTTTCGGACATTCGAAGCTTGACATCCAAATACACAGAAAAAGAAAACAAACAAAACAACTGAGATACAAAAAAAAAAAGAAACAAAAAAGAAAAAGAAAAGAAGGACTCCTCCTCGAACAACCAGAACAATTCACAAAATAAACAAATAAACAACAAAAAAGATAGAGATCGTTGAGGATTGTGCCAAGTATTTGTTCTCTCCACTATCCGTTATCAAAGAAAAAAAAACAATGTATAGAGATTGAAACTGTATTTTTAGATTGAAGCAATTCTGAAAAAAAAGACGAAGAGAATTACTATAATAACAGTTTTATCTAGTAAATAATAATTCGAGAATGCAGAAAGTGGAGTATAATGATATATTTGAAGTATTATGCATAGCTATTTTGTTATATAGTTATAGATAAAATCTCAGAAAAATCCAAGAATGTTTACTATCAAACTGGTCCATCCAGTAAACTGTTTGGCGCCAACCCCAGTCCCATCCAGTGGACTATAGTTTTCAAAGACAAATCCAGTATCTTTCCAAACTTTATAGACATTGTCAATAAGATTACGTCTTAAATCAGTGAATAATTGTTTAGCAAGTGTAACTGTGCTATCAACTTCGGAAGTTTTTGAAGAAATTCCTGGGAAATAATACCTAATGGCATCTAAACATAAGTAGTTGATGTTTAACCAGATTTTACCACGCCAATAATTTTCACCTGTACCAAAATACTTATCACTTTTAGACAACGATAATAAACCATATGGAGAAAACAATTTATCCTTATTTGCCATCAAGTTGACCACTTTATCTAAATGGGGTGAGTCACGAGGAATCATCTTAAGACCAAATGGTAATAACGAGACATAGCCTTCATGACATATATGGACCATCTCTTCTTCCTCTGTATCCTCATTTTCTTGTATAGAAATATCACAATAACAACCGTAATCGTCACTCCAATGAAGATTCTCTAAATTTTCCATGACATTTTGCTCTATCCTGGAGAAGGTCACTTCATCCTGTTTTTTATTTAAAACTTTGGCGATTAATTTCATAGATCTTGCCATGACACCAACCCAAGCAAGCGCATCAACATTCAATTCAGCTATGTCTGGTGGTTGTGCTCTTGGATAATCATCCAATCCACTTGGTAAACAATGTCTAACAGTACGACCGATCCATTTATACAAGTCCTCCTTATGCAATTTATCCCATACTGGGTCTTCTTCTAATAATTCAGTGTATTCTTCAATTAAGCCCCTTTGTGTCCTTCTAAACCATTCAAAATGTTTCTTCAACTTAGGATAAATGTCTGATACATATCTAATAATCAAATCGTATGAATATTTCAATTCTTCAGCGTCTCTATTCATAATAGAGTAATCATTATCCATATTTTTGTTCGAGTTCAATTCATCTTGGTTAGTAAGAACTTTCGATATCATCTCACTTAGTGTCAATAATAAAGTTGGTGGATTTGCAATATGTGGACTTTGCACCCGAAATTCAGCAGGGACTCTACTTCTAGCTTCTGGGCCTAAGATAACCTCTCTTGCAATCCAACCATCCTTATCAATTAAATTAACCCAACTTGTTATTATCTCAAATGCCAAATCAAAATCATATTTCATAATTTGTAATAAATGGAAACCTTCATCCCAATAAAACCCACGAGGGAAGAATGCACGACTTGGAACACTAGTAAACAAATCAAAAGGCCCCTCTTCCTGTCCATGAATTAATTTAATCTGATCAAATTGATCCTCATTAAATTTGGTTGTTCTATCAATAAGTTGGTTACCATGAAAGTATCCAATACCACCTAAAAGATTTGATAGTATTTCCAAAGCAAATGACCTCTTCTGTTTCCCTTCAATTTCTCCAATAGCGAATTGTTGATCGAATTTAACATTTATATCATCAATAGCAATATTAATCAATCTAGTCACATCTTTTCTAGTTAAGATATTCTCTTTCCTATCTTTCATACTATTATATATTATATCAAATTCAAAGCCCTTATAAGAATTGCTGGCAAAAGTTTTTTGTATAAAATGGAAATTTCCAGCGGGAAAATTATACATATTTCTTAAGGTTAACATACTTGGAGTATACGCTGTATCTATATTTTCACCCTTTATTTCAATGATATTCTTGATAGAATCGGATAGCAATGTTTGAAAGATGTCCTTGGCTTTCCATACTTCTGAATCAGGGACTGTTAGGGAAACATGACTTGTTTTAGAACAATCTGATCCAGGCAAAACTTCCATATCTGAAAGACTATTATTTCTAAAATAATTACCATAATTATCCCTAAAAATAACTGAATATTTATTTAATTCATAAGAATACCCCTCAAATATTAAATTTCCATCCATTGAACCATCAACAAGTTTTAAATATGACTTATCTGATCCAGTATCACCACTACCAACATTCTGATTCATATATGCGATAACAGAAATAGCACTATTCTTTTCAGGATTTATTGGTTTTCCGGATACTCTGACAGCCCAATTAATTCCATCATGACTCTTCACAAAGGATACAGTCAGGTTTACATTATTTTCATAATCAATAATGGATTCAGTCCCACCAATTCTTGGATCGTAGACTATCCAGCTAAACTTTTCTAAGTTATCATTCATATCAACCTGATGTCTCAAATTGGGCATTGCATCTAGTCTATTTGTATCAAACCACATAAGACCCATAATAAAGGGAGTATCATTAATATAACGGGGTCTGATACCAAAATAGCATTGTGAACGATATGGAGCCCATAGTAAGGATTGACTTGTAAAATCTGTGAATGTGGTATTCTTGCTTGATCTAACAGTAGATACTAGTAAAATTAAAGTACCAACTATATAAAAGATTGATCTAAGCATTTTGTCCTGGCTCAATAGAATAGATATATTCTATATAAGAATAAAAAGAAGAAGATATTTCACTGTTTGGAACTGAAAAATAGCCACTTTTATCTTTTTTTTTTTTTTTTTATTTTCAAAATACGAAAAAGATTAGCAAATAACTTTGGTACGGGTTTGTAAAAATATTTATTCAATATGTTTCAGTTTGTGGGTCTTTTCTTAAAGTAAATCATTTCCACACCACTTGACACTTTTTCGAAGAGGAACCTTTTCCTTGCTGCCTCTTCCACTACTGGATCTAGAGAAATATTTTGAATCCAGAGTTGCTTAAAAACATCAAAAGACAATTGATTGTAACTCTTTTGACACATGTCTAAGCACTTAAACTGAACTTTTTGGATAGTTTTCGTTTCATTCAGAAAATCCATTATCAACTTACTGCTTTTATAAAATTTTAGTAGTTGGAGCCATGTACTAGGTGGTTCTATTTCTTGACAGAATATAAGGACCATTCGTAAGAGATTTTGATATTCTTGTTTTGACAAAAACATTTTACACTGTTCTAAAACATCGATTGACTTGGGAAGGTTCAATTCCCAATGTGAAAGATATATGATATATAATTCCATAAACCCCATAGTATACGCTATTTCAGGGATATTATTGATTAAAAAGGGGAATACAATACCACCTATTTGAACATATTTCTGCTTCTCAAGAAATATTTCATAAGTTAATTGATAACAAGATTTAATTAAATTAATAAAGGCTGGATCATTCTTCTGAGATTCAAATACAGAAATAATAATTTCCCGAAGTTTTCTCAACCCATGTTCTTTAACTTCAATATCATCAGTATGAATAATGTCGTAGAAAAGTTTCTCTTTCTCTTTTTGATTCGAGATCAATCCATTTAGACTAGAATCCAGCTGAGACCTACTCAATAAAGATATATCTAGAAGATGATTTCCCTTAATTCTATCGATTGAAGCTGGTGAAAACTTTTTTATTCTATTTTCCATTCCAATAATAGTAAATATGTTCTATCTATCCTTTTCTTTCAGTGACAAGATAGATTGCATTAAATGCAATAAGTTGAACTACATATCATGTTGACTATCCTTTTTTTTTTTTTTTTTTTTTTTGAGAGATAGGATATAATGGTTTTGTATGTATTCTATTGGGAATATATATTCTGATTTGAGAGGATCATCATTTTTTCTTTTTTTTTTTTTTCATACGTAGTGTCAAATCATTGATGAAAAAAAAAATAAGAAAACCGAATATTACAAGTAACTATTAATGCAAAAAAAAATTTGGTACCTTCTTATTTCAATACGTCTTCTCTTTTTCCTTTTACAGAGAAAGATCGAGTAAGAAAACAGTACCAATGAAAAACAAAACAGTTTGCAATCTAGTGTATTTCTTCAAAACCGATATCATCTAGGATATTTTTCAATTCTTGTGGTTTTTTATTTTGCAACAGTAAATTTAAAATGTTTTTTATAATTTGTTTCCTTGTTTTCATTTCTTTTATCAAAATTTTGTCACTTTTCTCGATGTACGCCAATAAATATTTGTTTGTTTGCGGGATATTACCATCATTCCCATTGTTATATCCATTGCTTGCGTTTTCACTGTCTCCATGAACATTATCTTCTTGATTTTTTAAGTCTTCTATATTTTGACTTACTTGAACCAGCTTTTCCTCTAAAGTTTCAATTAAACCAGGTAATTCTTTATTTGAAGGATTTTTGCTTTCATTATTTAAACATTCAGTCAATTGTTTAAAATCTCTATTCATTTCGGTTTGTTCTTCCTTTAATTGTAAAAGCTGTTCCAACAGAAGCAAAGGATTACCACTAGGTTGATTTCCACCTGCCATTTCATCTATTGGTTGTGTTGCTGTTTCTTTAATAATATCTTTGGAAGAAAATATTGTGGTTTTACCAAAAGTTACAAGTATAATTTTTCCTTTCTTATGCAAAGCATCCAGAATCTTTAAAAGAAGAGTCTTTTTAAATTTGTTATTTAAATTCAGAACCAAATCATTTATGGCGAAGGGCTTTTGTTGTGATATCAAATATTGTTCTACGGTATCTTCATCATTTTGAGCCTTATTTGGTATATTATCCGTATCTTTAGCTTTTTTATTTAAACCTACCATTTCCATAAAAATACATACATCTACGATTATATATAAATATAAATATATATATATATGTATGTATGTATTATGTGAGAAGCTTTTATTATACCCCTGTTCCCAGATCCATGCTTTCAAATGTAAACATAAAAAGAAAGACATTCACACACACACACACACATATATATATATATATATTATATATATATTTCCTTTATTGAGTAATATTTAAAGAACTGAATAGTTGGGCGGCTAATTTCATTATAAAACATACACCGGCAAAAAACAAAAACAAAAACAAATCAATAATTAAAAGAAAAGAAAGAAGCACAGACAATTTCCCCCTTGTTTCTATAGTAAAAACATTTAGTATACTGTTTAAAGAAGTATAAGAGGAGTATTTTAATAAGCAAGGAGCCTCAATGTATAGTTTAGAGGCAAATAAAATATCCATTTTTGGTGAAATCTATTAAAAGTAAGAAAAAAAAAAACTTGTTTCTAAATGATTTTATATGTGTAAGACGACCCAGTAATTATTTATTGTTACAATTTGGTTAGATACTGAAATGCAAATTTAATAACACTGTTTTTGATAACAAAAGTGTAAATCACAATATCCTAAAAGTAAAAAAGATAAATCTAGTCATAGAATTTAAATACAGAAATAAATAATAACTAGAGTAAATATTTAATATACAAACATATATATATATATATATATATATTCTTATTTTCTTGGTCATCTGTCCATAACATTTTCTGGTTCTTCTTACAGCATAACCTCTCAAAATAACATTATATTTCACAAACTCCTCTCCTTTTTCTATTGAGCACCATTTCACTCAAACTTCCACGAAAAGAAAGAAACGTTCGTTACAAACATCCTATATTTCTCTCTCTCTCTCTCTTCTCTTTCTTTCTTTCCCATGGTGAATAGGGAGATTCAGCTGAAAAAAAAATGTTGACTGGATAATATGAAATAGTATGATCCTTCACTATAACAAAAATTCAATGGCTTTTTCAATTATTTCACAAGAAATGAACAAGAAGTATTTTGATTACGTAAGCGGGAGTTTACAACATTCTGTTTGATTACGTTACTAGAAATTGAGTCGAGGCCTCATTTACTGAGCGAGCCGAAGAGAGAAAAAAAGAAAGAAAGAATGCCTTTGTTTGCCTTCTTTTGTTCTTTGAAATCCGCCCACACAAATTTTGCTCTCTCTTTTTTTTTGTTAAAGTAAAAAGTGGGGGTGGAGTCAAAAAAAAAAAAAAAAAGGAGGGAAAGTGTCAGAGAAATGTCGAGGAAACAAACACAAAAAAAAAAAAACACATGTTTTTTGCACAGAAACAAAGAGAAATGTTACCTGTTTTTTTTTTCCTTTACAAATTACGTCTTTCTTTCTTTCTTTTTTTTTTTTTATTATTTTTATTTTTTCCGATCAGGATTAATACTAAATACTAAAATTTGATAACGATTCATCGACAAACAACAAGTAAATATATCAAAAAAAAAAAACCATACAACAAAATTAATCTGTTATATTGATCTAAAGTTAAAAAAAAAAAACTAACGTTTTCTGTCTATTGTGACTTCACTTAAACTCTTCATAGTATTTAAAACACATAAGTAAGTAAAAACAGAACTTTACGTTTATGGAGACATATATATATAAAGTTGAGCACTTTTCTATATATTTAATTAGTATTGTTTAATTTCCCCGCATTTTATTAAAGAGGACTTGTATACACACACACACACACACACACACACAAACAAATATATATATACATACATATAAACTAATATTGAATGACTACGTTGAACGTTTCTACAGAATCTAATATTAGTGTATCTTCAATAAATTCAGACATTATTGATAACAACACGACTTCAAACGAGTCCAAGACTTCCAAAAAGAAAAAAAAATGGAAATGATGCACCAAGACCTCATGTTTGTCCCATTTGTAGTAGAGCCTTTCACAGATTGGAACATCAGACTAGACATATGAGAACACATACAGGAGAAAAACCACATGCTTGTGATTTCCCAAATTGTTCCAAAAAATTCAGTAGATCTGATGAACTGACAAGACATAAACGAATCCACACTAATCCAATGCCAAAGCGAAAAAGAGGTAGAAAGAAAAAAAGTGAACAAATTAATAATGGCGCAAGTAAGACAGTTACAAACGATTCTACTACGAAGCTAGGGTCAACTTTTCAAATTGGTGATGACGATTTACCAACAATTAAAACTACCTTGCCAGAATTCTCTGACACTTCCCAACGACCCATTTCTCAAACATCTTTCGATAATACGATAAATCCAACGGCTTCCCTCCAACATCAACAGCCACAGCCACAGCAACCACCACCACCACCACAACAGCCTCAACAACAACAACAACAATTGTATTATCAACCAAATATCACCCAACAGCATCCAATATTATCGAGAAACAGTAGTAGAATAAGGTTGAATGCATTGTCATCTTTACAAATGATGACTCCTCTATCTAACTCAAAGGATACCCAACCCTTCATTGCAAATAAGTCCAGTACTATTTTGCGACCAATGTATATGGATGTCCCTGATAATTTCCCGACACAAAACCAGTCCCCATATGGATACCCACAACAGCATGGAGTAATCCCAAGACCTAAATCATTAACTGATATAACACAATATGGCACTGCAAGTAGTTCAATGACAATGATTAACAGTTACTCATCAGACACTTTAAAAAGACCCAGTTCTTCTTTAAGTTTAAAAGATCTAATCTCTAGAGATAACGACATTATTAAGAACCACTGTAGAAATTTTTCATATGGTGATAATTCAGATTCAGATTTAGAAAGCGAATTAAAAGAAGAAGACGATTATTTACAAGAATCATCTCGTAAAAAATCTAGACCTTCCACACCAAGTCTGAGTAGATCAACAAGTGGTACAAACCTTCAAAACCTCTCTGTATTAACCACTACATCTTCAACAAATTTCCAGGAAGAAATGGATCGCAAGTTACAAGGATTACAACAACAACAACAACAACAACAATCAAGTTTACTACTACACCAGCAACAGGCTCAATCTCAAAATTCATTGCCACCTATAAGGAGTCTCCCACTTCAATTTCCAACTGATTAGGGTATTGACAAGACTAACGTACGTTTTCTTTTTTTGCCCTTCAAATATTCTTTAATATGCATCATAGGTTTTGTTATTAAAACAGTGTGTAAAATTAATTCTAATAGATTAATTCCAGTATATATTCTATAGACCTTTAAAAGCCTATTTGTTTTGTTTCTTTTATTTTTTTTTAGGATTGTAACATTGGTTAATGTTGTACTTAATAATATCTCCTTTGATTATTATTATTTTGAAGACTAAAAAGAAAAGAGATCAAATCCATGTTTCACGAATAAACATGCATTTTTTTCAACATGTAATCCACCAAGAGAATCTATCTATTATAGCTGGCCCAAATGACATTTGCACTGATAGCACCTGTACAGAAATAAGCCACTCCATGAAATCTATATTTGTCACGGTAGAGTAACCTTACCTTTTTAGGGTTGATCGTATGTGTTATTATTTCCATCTGGTTGGAATCGAATCAAATGAAAACAGTTTAATTTGTTTTGTTTTGTTGGAGGAGTTATAAATTATTAGTTAGGTCTTGTTACTTAAACTGTATACACATAATGTGGCATGTCCTCTCGTTTCTTTTTTTTTCTTTTTATTTTTATTTTTTCTTTTTTATTTTTTATTTGTATTGGTACCTTTGTTCTTTTTCTTTTTTTTGTTGTTGTTGTTGTTCTATTTTTAAAATTTCCAAAGTGATCTTACCGTTTCTTCGACGTTCCATGAAACTTTCATCAACATTTTCCAGTAACTTTTTTTTTTTGTTGGTTTGGTTCTATCTTGTAACATGGGCTAGAACAATAGTATAGTTTCTTATGGACTCGCAAAAAGGTGGAGAGGCTCCTAATCCTAATAAGTGGTCGAGGTGTTCTTTTAGACAACAGTTCACTTTTGCTGTTGCCCTCTATATCTTTTTTCTTTTTTATTGTGGCAGGTTTGTTACTTCGTTTATGCAAAACAACAGGCAAATCTGTGTTGCCATGGCAATACCACCCCCCCAAATTAGAAGTAGGAGGAATTCTAGTAACTGACAATAGATTAGGATAGACCTTTGTAGAACCAAGATAGAATTATTACGAAATAGTGTCTTTCATTCTTTCTGTCTCTATTATTCTCGACAGTAATCATTAGGTAGCAGCAATAGTAGCTAGTTGTAAATATTGAAGTTGGGTTTGATTTAAGGGATCAACTATGTCAACCCAGGGGATGCCACCATATATATATATATATATGCAGTTCAGTTGTGAATCTACTTGAGACAGTGTCAACTCTGTTTTTGTGTCTTGTCTCTATCAAATGAAGAGAAATCAGTATACCACTTACAACCACTCTGGGATTGTATAAAGTCAACTGACTATTTATACACATAGACAACTGTAAATACGCTTATTTTTTTTTTTTGTTTTACTCAATTGAATCTAACATAGAAAATAAAATGGCACCATTCAATAATTATTGCATTATCTGTGACAAACAAATCCTACCAAATAAAAACCCTGAATTTAATAAATTATACTGTTCAGAATCATGTCAACAAATAGATAGATCTTTCCTAAGATCCAACTTAAAAAATAGTAGTAGAAGGAAAATATCTAATGTTACAAACATAAATGATACTATTATTACTACACCATTATTATTACCAATATGGCAAGAACAGAATTTGTCTAAAGACATTATTTCAAAAAATCACTCAGAACAGTCTTATTTAATTGCCCTAAATAATAGTAGTAAAAACAGTATATGTCATAATAATGACTTTGTGATACCCAACTTCAATGATAGTATTGCAGAAAACAATTATAGAATATGGTTGAATAATATTTAACTATATAGACCTGTGTCGATGTATCTTCTTTTCCAAAATAATTCAAACACATATTCTTAACTCTCAAATTTAAAATCTCAAATATGCATTACTAACAAATACCACATTCATAAAAATATAATAATATTTTATAAAAAATTTATTTACACTGCATTACATCATCATATATCATTTTGTTATTTCTATTTTTTTTATAAAAATATATATAATCGAATTTTTAACAAAATGAATCAATAAGTATGACATTTTGTTCTACTCCAAAATACATATATCCTTTTTACTTGTCAAAACAAAAAAAAAAATATAACTACTATTATAACAAAACAACTTATGCTCAACCTTAATTTAATTTTTATTTTATTTGTATGTATATATAAGTATATATATTAGTTCATTTAATATATGATAATTTTGTAGTATTCATATTGATTTTAATGTCTAGATCATCAGTATCATTCTCTATTCTATCAAGACGTTTTTGTTGTGCATCAATTTCTTCACCAACAGAAATAGCCATTTTCTTCAATCTCCCACTTACTTGTTGAATTTGAGTCAAATTTCTATCAATTTCCACTTCCATTTCATCATCTTCTTCATCATTTTCAAACTGATATTTCTTAGCTGCTTCAAGTACTTTCTGTCTTTGATATTTTTCACGGATACCATTATCACTACGCATATTTTCGTTTAAAGCACTCTCAATACGTTGTGTGGATTGTTCCAGTTCTCTATTAGTATATTCCATCATCATCTTTTCCTCGATTTTCTTATTCTTTAATCTTTCTTCTCTCTCACGTTGTCTTCTTTTGGAATTGAATGGGTTAGATACGTGCACAGCAAGGATATTACGATTCAATTTTTTTAATTCAGCCACTTTATCATCTGCTACCGCATTTTGAATTTTAATCAAATCAAGGTTTCTTTCCACATTATTCAATTTTTCACTTTGGTGACCAAGCATACCTAAGGTATTCATACCTGCCATCTCAGCTTCCTGTGCCATCTTTAAAGTATTCCTTGTCGATGCAACTGAACTTTGCTTAGTAAATCTAATTTGTTGTTTTAATTCATCCACTGCTTCATCTTCCTCCCTCTGTTGTTTCTCTTCTTCTTCACGTTGGATTTCTTCAAATGTCTTAAAACCTCTACTCTCTAACATTGGGGATTCATAATATCCACCATATTCAGTCTGTTTGGAACTTTCTAAGGCAGGATTATATGGAACTTGTTCAAATATTTGCTGTTGTTGTTCACGTTGCATTCTTTCTGTTAAATCTGCATTTAAATCATCGCTACATTCATCTTCATTGTATTCTTGTAAAGTTTTATTAAAATCATAATCTTTATCTTCTTGAAAATCACTTGAAGATACTTTTGATTGCTGATTACATGATTTATCGTATGTTAAAGTCGACATATTATTTCTAGTGCTTCTTGTATTATTGACTGTTGATATTCTATCGCGTTCAGATAGATTATTCCCATATATGTAGGTAGTACTTTTCAAATTATTAGTACTATTATTGTTGATACTGGAAGAATATGGATCATTGTTTATAGTCTCATATGGATTGCTAGAGTTTTTACCACTTGTATAACTACCATATGGTATATCACTCATACTACTATAAGGATTATTTGTACCACTTGGAGGATTTTGTTTAGTTGCATTAGCTGTATTATAACTTATTGGAACACTACCTCCTACTGTACGAGGAGAGACACTAATCCTTCCACTAGATGGGGCAGCAATCGCAGGTGAAGCTCTAGAATCTTCCTTGGTTCTGTATTGGTTAGAAGTAATAGGTTCAGAGGCCTCTCTTCGAGTATCACTACTAGTGTTATTGTAGATATTATTACTATTATTTGTACTCTGTGTATCATAGGGATTTCGTGGAGAGTCACTGGATACCTTATTATGAAAACTAGAACCCCTAGATAAAACATTGTTCATATTATTATAATCGTCAATTTTGGTTGCATAACTATTATTTTTGTTGTATTGTGAATAAGAATCTGATATATATCTGTTTGACGTGTTAGAGTCTCTGTTTTCGTTATTACGTTTATAATTAAATGTGGAGTATGGATCTGTTGTAGGAACACTAGAGCCTCTACTACTATTATTTGAATAATTGTAGTTAGTAGTTTTATTATTGTCTCCAAGTATGGAATAAGGTGCAGCATTTAAATCAGTGTTAACTGCATACGGATCGTATTGATTCTCAAATACTTCTTCCTTTTTTTCATTAGATTTGGATGATTTTTTCCTCCCAAATATGCTTTTCTTCTTCTGTTGATCATTCTTGGTAGAATTAATAGACTGTTCAGGGGTCGTACCACTAGCGTCAGTATTACCATTATCACTGTTCTCAGATTGTTCTTCTCTGGATCCAAATTGTGGGGGCCTAGCATAAGCTTCATAACCAGGTGGGGCATATATTTTATCGCTGGCTCTTTCTCTAGCAAACTGTCCATATGCTGCAAATTTCTCTCTTTTAACTGCTTTAGGATTCTTCACAGTGATCCCTTCAAGACTCAAATTCTCCCTGTTTTGGTCTACTGTATCCTCTGGAGGTGGTTTAATCTTAAAAAATTTTTTGATCCCCATCTCTTTATCAAATGATTTATAATAATGTTCTAGTTAAGCTGAGTTGTACTATCAATGTAGAAAGTAAATAAAAATTAAATAACAGGTATAAATGGAGATGATTATATAAAATTTAGCCCTGTCGAATGAATATCTTACTTAAACAACTTGTTTGCCAAATTTTTATCTTGACAGTTGTGTGCGTGTTCTCTTCCCTTTTCCCTGCTGTTACCAAAGGCACTCTTAGTCACATACTTTCATTTGGCTTCTGTTCTCTTCTATTTCAATTTTTCAGCCTTTATAAATTTTGTTTCATAAAGACGTTCTGTTAATTTTTTTCTCTGTTCACACAAAAAAAGTTGAAAGCCTCTGTCCTGAAAATCATGAAAGATACATAACCCCAAATCGAAACCAGTGTAAGGTAGTGTATGCCATCTGTTGGTGTAGAACACAACATAGCATACCAAGTAGTACAATTAACAACAGCAATAACTGCCTTGTTGGAATACTGTACAGTATGTATTTTAGACTGTTATATATCATTAGGTATATATGTATATATAGTAGGAAAAATGATAAAAGAATGTAAGTTTATGCTAAAGAGTGTAAGATCGGTATGTAACAATCAATATATGATGACAGAGTTGTAAATCCCTCTAGTTTTTGTTCATTCTTGACCTTTTTGGCACAAATTTTACATACCACGGAAGGTGTTTTTACTAGCACTTCTTCTTCCTGTGTACCTTTGTTTAGTTCTACCATTATTCTTCTTAGATTCATCATCTGAATCATCAGAATTAGCGTGGTTCCTGGCTTTTGGTTTTCTTTCTCCTTTCCTTGGAATAAATGTAAGTTCGGCCTCCCCACGGTGGTTACGATGTAATACTGATGTATCATTCTTCTTAGCCTGTTCTTCCTTATTAAGTTTGGTAACTTGATCTCCAAATGTAACCTTCTTCTCTATATTACCATTCACCTTATCGTTAAAACCAGGTTTAGAGACACTTAATTGAGCCATAAATTTCTCCGAAGCCTCTTTCTCTTTTTTTCTTCTTTCCAAAGATGCAATTTGCTTCCTTATCTTTCTCTCCATTTGCTCGTCTAAATCGTCACTTTCATTTTCTTCTTCTTTCTCCTTGTCATTATCATCCCACTCATCACTCTCATCTTCAGAATCCTCAGTTTTACCTTCTCTCATAGCAATTCTTTCTTCATCAGATTCTTCAGCTGCAGTCAATGCCCTAATACGTTTAGCTGCACCCTCATCAGTTTCCTTTGCAGATTTAACTGGATTTAATTGTTTGTAATCATAAGATTCTTCGTCAACTTGGAAATCTTCATCCTCAAACATTTCTTTGAAACGGTCATCCTCAATGACTTTAGTAACCATAGAATCTCCACGTTTTTGCGATAATTTTTCAACAAGATTCTTATTGACTTTAATCTTTGGTTTTTGTACTGCACCTGAATTTCTAATTCTAGATTCTCTTTCCTTTTCGATTCTACGTCTAATTTCTCTCTCCCTTTCGTCTTTAAATGCATTTGGATTAGATATTAAAGCAACCTTATCATACAACTCTGTATTTATAAAATAACCATGCATATATGCTCTAAGGACTTTAGAACCAACAAGATGTTTAATATTCAATTTATTCACATCATCTTTAGTAATGAACCTGTAATTAGAATAAACAGAATCACTTGGTTTTTCTTCTAATTCTTCGGTGATAGAATCTAAGAAGGAACACCATCTTGGAGATGGGCCTAAATGTGGGATATAATATGTATGCATCGGAATACCTTCATTTGCAGTGAAGAACATACCTGTACCTGGGATATGCTCAATATCGTTAATATCAACACTTGGTTCCATAGATGCATACGCCGTACCGTCCAATCGATCCCAAATCTTGGCGATTCTTTTATCACAAGTAAGTATTTTATTTTCTACACCTACATTATCTAGCCAAATAATCTTCTTTATATCAAATCCATAACCTTGATCCTTGACTTTTAACGGTTCAGAGGTACGTAAATCATAAAGATATGTGTAACCATTAGATGTACCACATGCAAAATTCAAACCATCTTGACGGAAACTAGATGTAGTCACTTGAAATGAACTATTATCGAACAGATTTTCCAAGAATAATTTAGCAACTCTAGAACGGGCCCTTGGATCCCAAAATTCTACAATATTCTTCTCCATGGACACAGAGATCAACCCATTGACATCATTACATGTAACATGATTTACACCTTCTGAGTCTAATTTAAAGGGATTCAAAAATCTACCTTGATCCAAATTTAATCTATAAAGTTCGTTACTACTAGCACCCACATAGATATCACAATTAACTCTATTATAACTTATACTTCTACCGAATTTGGGGATACGCGTAGTATAATGAAGACCACCTTTATTCTGAAATTGAATAGATCTATCATTTTGCAAATGTACACTCTTGGTCCAATCATCAGATAAAAATAGGAAGTCCACATTTTCTGCGTCGGTATGTCTATCGAATTTTAGTGATAAATTTTCAAAATCATAAAGATGTATTTGAGGCTTGTAAGTACCTGTAGCCATAACATACTGTTGATCTGGAGTGACTTTAATCTTATTTGAGGCTTCACTGAATTCAAAATCTTGAATTAATTCGACTCTATTTTGATATTCCAAATCATTCTTCAAAGACCTTTTGCGTTTCTTGGCGATCCAGTCTGGTAAAGAACGAGACACGTTTGTACCAGAAACCTGATACACAGAAATGTCACTAGCAGATGTAGATTTTAATACCATGTTGCGTAGTTGTTTGGCTGATAGATTAGGTAGTTGAGTATATATACATGTGAGTATTGAATACACTATTTAATCTCTTGTATATTAGTAGATGATAGAAATCATCTCATCTCATCTCTCTTTTTTATTGCTACCAAATTTTTTTTTTTAACTTTTTTCGATTTTTTTTTTTCTAAATTGGCAAAGATTATTCTTGATAGTGACGATGAACAATTTCATTACTTCTCTATGTAGTGTAAAGTCTGTCTTCTTCCTCTATACCAACGATAGACTAGTTATCACTGCTAATTAGAATTTTTTTACATCTTCAAGTTAAAAGAAGATGTATATATGTACAATTTTCCCATTGATTACAATAATGGATACATTTATATTTCAGGTAGATATTAATTGCATTAACTGTTCTGACGTACAACAACAAGTATTTTTTTTTCTGTTTGTGTTTTGCTCCATGAGATACGTAATGCAAAACCAAAGTAACTCTCTTATCTTGTTTCTTAGAATGTTTATATCAATATATTTAGTAAGAAGGCCTATTCTTTATCTTTTTAGAGAAATTATGTTAAAGGTAGAATAAGAAAAGACAGCTACGCAGTACATTAAATGGGAAAAAAGAAAAAAGAAGTAAAAAAACATAACATTTCGTAGTTGAAAAGATATTTATTATCTTTATATGTATTTAAGTATGAGATTTCTGAGATTTATCATTACACGTGATATAATCCCATTTAATGATAATAATTTACGTATAGGAAGAGCAAGTAATAGTTAAGCAAAAGAAACAAAAAAAATACTATGTAGACATAATAGCAATATTTTGAACGCAAAGGAAGGATATGACGTTCTCTATACCAGGAAATTTAAAGTTAGATATGCTCAAATTGATCTATATGAATTGACTGTGCCCTGCTATTGTTTTGCATTCGGTGATGTCCACCAAGTATATAGTCCTTACCCGTATTAACAATCTTATTCTGTGGTGTGTTCAGAACTATTGTAGGAGAATCGTTCCATGGAGAGGTAAACATTGTAGTACTTGGAGATAAGATTGGAATATTATTATTGTTGTTACCGGATAGAGTCATGTTTTGTGGGGTACTCATGAAACTTGACTGTAATGGAAAATTTCCTTGTGTATTATATATGTCATTTTGACTTATACCTTGGAAATTCATGTTCATCGGATTAGAATTATCTATATTGATACCATTAAAATTAGATGTCATAGATTGTTGCTGTTGCTGTTGAATGTATGCCAATGGGGTGGAATAAACATTATTTCCAGAGTTAATAACTTGTTGTGCTTGCGGAGTATAACAACCATTCAAAAGAGTATCGTGGTTACTATTATTGAAAGTGTTACTTGTATTAATTAAGGAACTATTATTAATGCTGTTATTTCCTGAAGGAATAAATGTCGGTGAGGTGTATGCATCATATTTATTAGTTGACATGTAATTCTTCATTCTCTTTTGCGGAGTGGGCTGGATTGTCTGTGGGAAGGAGCCTGGATGGGTATTGCTAGTGTTGTTGTTGTTGTATTCTTACTGTTATAATTGTTCGTTATACTATTTTTGGTTGTGTCAGCTAGTTGATAAGAGATGTTATAATTATTTGAAGAGATATAATTTCTAAAGTCCTTTGGTTTATCAGTGTAATGTGTGGCAGCGTTTTGTTTTTGTTTTTCATGATACTGTATCACTATATCTAAATTTGGAATCAACTTTTGTAACTTTCGTAAAGCCACCTTTCTAATATTGACCATTGGTTGCTTCTCATTTAGCAACTCTGAATAAAACAAAGAATACTTCGTTGTGCCGTCATTCCAAAGTTTGATGTATGTGGAGAGTTCATTGAACGACAATTCATTTTTTTTGCACAACGATAAAACGAATTCGTTATCATTATTATGGAAAAATAAATGGTTCAGAATTTGTATGGAGATTCTTTGTAGAAATATATTTTCTTGTGAGATCAGAGATATGAATTTAAGCAAGTGATGCAATGCAATATCTTTATACGATATGATCAACGACTCGATATATTTTATGGAATTGAAAGTGATTAGTTTTTTAATGTGATGTAGTGTGAAATTTGAATTATAAATCATTTGATAAAATTGATTTTTAGTCTCCATAGAGAGGGGATTGTTACTGTTGTTGCTATTTGGAACGGTTTCACGAGGATACATGCTGGTTAAAGTTAGTAATGTAGAAAAGATTGGTATATAATTGTTTTGGAAAAACTGTTGTTTCAAAAGATGCTCGACTTGAACAGTTATGGAATCGTCATACTGGATTAAATTAAGTTTTAAAGCATGGTACTGGTCAACAATATTGTTATGTATTATGATTGTCAGGTTTAGACATTGGTGAAGGATAGTTAAAATCTCTATGAATGATAACGAGGTACCATTATCTATGGAGGTATCAAAAACAAAAAGGGATTTAGAAATTGGAGGGATATCGGGCAACATTTCCTGTTGAAACCATGCAGGGATCTTGTGCAACATTTTTTGTAAGAAAGAGTCAGAATTGATAGTGTTGTCATCTGTAGTATTGGCAATCCTATCAGAGAGTAATGAAATGTTATTTAAAAACCGGACAATGACGAACTGAGACATGTTTACTAGAGCCAGTAGACTCTGCGTGGTGCCCAACTCATTCAAAACCTCGTGTAGTTGTGTGCATGGAACAGTCTCCAATCTTGATAGGGATAGGTATAGAAGAATGACGAATTTGGGCATTTCCAAAAGATTGTACTCTGGATGATCGATTAGTTCCATTAAGACTTGTAAATTAAACCTCAAAGAATCGGGATCTATGTCTGTATTGAATAGTGTAGTGACTACTTGACTATAGAGATCCTTGGGGATCCATTTTGGATCTAAGAGGATGATTTTGTAATATAGCTTGAGGATGGAGAGGTTTGATTGAGTCGGGTACTGTGATGGAAGGATCGAATGCATATGGTTGATAAGATAGAAATCCAGATCTGTTTTATTTTGTAGTAGAAGATTAAATATAACTGGGGGGTTGCTATTGTTGTTGTTGTTGTTCTTTTGTAAGTCCTTTGATGAGTGAATCCATTTCTGTAATAATGTTTCTCTTGAGAGATCCCAGTTTAAAAAGGACACTAGTTTTTTATTGAATATTTTAAAACTTTCCACCTGTTTAATGACGTCAAAAACGGTTGGCCAAATGGGTGGTGAATCATGAGATGTTGGATGGGAGGGTTGATTCAAGGAGAAGTACTGATCGAAATGAGAATATATTATCAATTGGTTAAACTTTGGATAGATGGAGAGATATGCAAATAAGATGATGGAGAGATCCCATTTGAAGTCGACGGAACTCGATAGAATATTCTTAAAGACATTTCCTCCCAATTGTTGCAAAGTGTTCGAGTAGTGTTTGTCGATGAGCAAGAGACATGTGTCATGTTGCAAGTATCGAAACATTTGGATCAACGAATATAATATATTTTCTAGCTCTGTTGCATCATCGTTCTTATTTGTGTTGAATTGATCTATTGCTTGTAACGATTGAATAATTATACGTAGTATAGATTCTTGATCATTATTCAGTTTCACCTGATCCATATTTGTGAAGAGTTTGGTGGTGGAGGGGGAGGGGGGAGTGGGAGGAGGAAAAAATGATTACCAAAAAGTAAGATCTACTGTGTATATGTATCTCTACCGTATATATATATATATATATTTGTTAATTAATTATCTCTTATATTTTTTTTTCTTTTTGGTTATTTCTTTTTTCCTTTTTTTTTTTGTTTTATATGTTTTATCTTTCCTTCGTATGATACTTGAAAAAAATATACATATATATATAAAGGAAGGGGACATGAAATAAAAACAAGAAAAGGATGAGTAAGATTACTAAGCATGCATATATAGTGGAGAGAGGAGAGAGAGAGAGAGAGAGAGAGAGTGAACGGGAGAGAGTGATCAATTATTTAAAATATGAAAGCTTTGTTAGTGATTGATGTACAAAATGATTTTGCCATGAAAGATGGCAAATTATACGTAGACAAGGGGGAAGAAGTCATCTCTCCTATAGTAGATTTAATCAAGGACGAGAGTGGTGAATACAACTGGGATCTGATTGTTTTGACCCGTGATTGGCATCCAATTGACCATATATCCTTTGCAAAGAACCATAACTTACCGGATTTCTCCAGGTACAGATACTGTGATCCAAGAGATGCAAATGTTACGAAGGAATCTACTCTCTGGCCAGTTCACTGTGTTCAAGATACATGGGGCAGCCAACTAGTAGACCCACTAAAGGAGATGGCAACGGCCACGAGGGTTACGAAGAAGAAGAAGAAGAAGAGGGATGGTGATGGTGATAGTGGTGGCAGTGGTGCAGCAGCAACGACTGTCGAAGTTGTAGTTGTGGACAAGGGATTTTTGAAGGACAGAGAATATTACTCTGCATTTAACGACATCTGGAATGACCACAAGACAGAACTGGATTCTTTGCTGAGACAGCGCGGGGTGGACGAGGTGTGTGTCGTGGGCCTGGCGCTGGACTATTGCGTCAAGGACAGCGCCATCTCGGCGGCTGGGCTGGGCTACAGGACGGCGGTCCTTCTGGGCGACTGCACAAGGGCCATAGCCTCAGACCAGGGGTCGCTGCAGCGGTTGTGCAGCGAGTTGGCCAGCCACAACGTCAGCGTGGAGATCCCGCACATTCCGCAAAGGCGGGAGAAGAACAACCCGTGAGGGGAAAAACCCGTGAGGGTTTTTTTTGTTCTTCCTCTTCTCAGCCTCCGTACACCCCATACAAGTGCGGGCATCGTTGTTGTTTCTCACGCATAGCGGGTGTGTGGGTGTGGGTGTGGGCCTAGACCCCCCTGGGCCCTGTCGATTTTCTTTTCTTTTTTTCATATATATATTTTTTTCCCTCTTTGGGTAAACGAACAGACAATATAAGCCTATCTATCTATCTATTTATTTATTTATTTATTCTTCTACTTTTGCACTTGTCCTAATCTCTGTGTGTGTGTGCTTTCCTTCTATCACTATTATACATACGTATATACATACATACATACATACATACATACATATATATATATATATACACGTATACAGTTGTATCTACAGTAATATTGGTGCAGTGTATCATTCGACAGTCACATGTTTATGGATCCTACACACACACCTCTCCCCTCCTCCTCTAACAATTGATATGAAGAGTTAGATATATATATACATATACATATATACATATACAGTTGTTCATTTGAGTTTTGTTTAACTGCTCCCTCCCCCAGGTTCTTTGTGGTAACACGTGACTGTTTTCTGTTCTTCTGTATTTCTTTTTTTTTCTTTTTTTTTTTTGGTATTTTTTGGTATTTTGATTTGTTTTCTTAATGGTTGCATTTGGTAGGCAGATTCAATTGAAAAGGTTCAGAACTGTTCTATTTTCAGTTCTGGTACTGAATATAATAGTTGTCTTTTTCCATCTGTCAAATAAAAAATTAAATCAACAGTTTAATTGGGTTTCACAACCAAAATTAAGTGGTACTAATAATAATAGTAATAAGAATAATAAAGTTATTTTACCAACCACTTCTCATCCAATTACTGATAATAATAATAATAATAATAATAATAACATTCTAAATTTTAAGACTTTCCAATTCGATCCTTCCAATATTCAAAATTTACATAATTCAAACTATCTGATCGATCTACGTGAACAACTCTCCCTGCATTTCCCATATGATCCAAATAAACAGATCCCAAGGTACATCTGGCAAACCTGGAAATACGGGGCAGATTCTCCCAAATTGTCATCTGCTTACAAAGACTACCAAAATAAATGGAATAGCCAACATAACTGGCATCATTCTCTGATCAAGGATGAAGAAATGGTTCCTTTCCTAAATAACTTCTATGGAGACGTCCCTTTGGTCGTTGAAGCATTTAAGGCTATGCCGAATATTATCCTGAAAGCAGATTTCTTTAGGTATCTTGTGTTATACGCTAGAGGTGGCATTTATACTGATATGGATACTTTCCCCTTGAAAGACATTAATAATTGGCCCTCAATAAATAAAAACTTTTTAAATAACAACAAAAACAGTAATAATAATAATAATAATTTACCGTATAAGAATAAAGGTAAGGAAGTCGGTGCAAATGATTTGCTCTCGGTTGGTTGGAATGAACCTGGGTTTGTCGTAGGCATTGAAGCTGATCCAGATAGACCCGACTGGAATGATTGGTATGCAAGAAGAATCCAGTTCTGTCAATGGACCATCCAGTCAAAACCTGGACATCCTATCCTACGTGAACTGATCCTCAATATCACCTCAACTACCTTGCAATCTGTAGAAGATACCGGTGGTTCATCCGTGTATACAGACTTGATCGATCCAAGTTATCAAAGGGACTATAATGTAAACTACCGAGGTAAAAGACTGTTTGATAAAGATTATAACCATGAGACTCTGAAAAACTCAGGTAACGTCGATGGCACCGATATCATGAATTGGACAGGACCCGGAATATTCTCAGACATCATCTTTGAATACATGAATAACTTGCTTGACACAAATAATGACATCGTTTTACAGAACCCTAATTTAGACAGCAACAGTGCTGAGAATGGCAATGAAAAATCAACCAAAAAATTTTATAGAAAGATTATGGAGTCTTTACAATCTTTTAATACAATACCGTGGGAATTCTTCTCTTTAATTACTAAACCGGTAATCGTGGATGATGTTATGGTATTGCCAATCACATGTTTTTCTCCAGGAGTTAATACCATGGAAGCTAAGGATGATATGGATGAAATGGCTTTTGTAAAACATATGTTTTCTGGTACTTGGAAACCTGCCGCAGATAAAAATGCAAACAAAAATTAATCATTATATATATGCATGTGTATGTATTTTATTTACATTCTTGATAGATTATTTTATGGTTTGTGTTCCATTACTATTGACTGACTGAATTAAGATGGTAATAATAATGATGATGATGATTTTAGAATATTAGAGGGAAATGTTTGTTCCAAAGTTTGGAATTATATATTAGTACAAGGAAAAGGCAGTAAAAAAAAAAAAAAAAACAAGTGTCACAAGTTCTCTCTAGACATTCCCTACATTATTCTCCTGTGTATATATATAAAATATCATAAATTTGTAATAAGACTAATAAATATATCAATAATTTCAACCTATAACTATCGTTATCGTAGTTTCAGTAACATCTTAGCCCCATCTTATCCCCATCTTATTCAGAATTTGTTTGTCTGTTCTTGATCACTGTTTTTTTTTAATATCTTCAAGTTTTTTACATTTTTTAAAAAAAAATAAAAAATTCGTAAACCTGCTGAGGCGTTAATCTCAAATAATACACTTTAATATGGATACCAAATATAATATAAACACTCACAACATTACACAGTCGTTGATTCTAACTAGTAAATCAATTGAATAAATTCTTTCATAAGAAGAAGCACCTAGAATGTTACTGTAGTTAGTGGTCATAATTAAATGATAAAGTTATTGGTATATATTTTATTATTACAATTCTTCAATATCTTATATATAAGGTATAAAAATAAATATATATATAAATATAATAATATCACTTAATATTGTTCAGAGAGAAAGTATAATAATTTGTTCTTTACCTTCTTATGTTTGTTCTGTATATATTTTTATTATTGGAACAAACAATCTTACTTTAATGTAGTTACGTACAAGCTTGTGTTTTATTGGATTTAATATTAATAATGCCTATTGATTTATATTCAATCATACTTGTATGTGAGTGTGTACACTTGTCCGATATTTCCAGCATTCTTACTATTGTCATTATTACAGATTCTCTTAGATAAAACCTAATAGATATAAATAAGAATGTTAAGGCTGATAATTACCTCTGGCACACTATCTCAATAGTCAGAGGCTATACTGCAACTTAATACATACATTAAATCATACACTAAGTAGATGAATTTTTTTGTACAATTCTTAAAGATCCAAAGTATATTTTCATAATGAGATAAAAATAAGATGAATTCTATTATTCAATCACAATGTTTCAAATATCTAACCAAGGAAATACCTAAAGTCGTAATCTTAAATCTAATTATAGAACTACCAGTATATACGAAAATTCTACTTTTTTTTTGTAATTCATATAATATCAGCTTGTACTATTTTTTTTTAAATCTCTTTAGAGAAGATCCCCCACAAACCCAATCAGTTGTTAATTTACAAAACTCAATAGCATTTAATAAGCTTATTTTTTACCACTATGTTAAGAATGTTTGTTACTAACAATGGCACAAGTGTTCATTTTTACCTGATGTAAATTCTTTTTTATTTGTAAAAGATACATATTACGAAACATATAATGAATTAATATAAAATTTCGTCTAGTGGTTCTATATATATGCTGGAGCTTACAACTTTCAGTATGAAGGCAATGATGTACAATCTAACCACCAATTTAATATAACATTACCGGCTGCCCTACTACCTCTTGTAACAAATAATTTACTAACGAATGTCTCGTGAACTGCTGGGTTATTGCAAATCTTAGGCAACACATCAATCAACCATCCCTTTGTCTCTATCGGAAATTTAGCCACTAAAGATCTTAATAGATCAGTGTAACTGTTTAGATCCGAGCGTTGTGTATGATAAATACCAAACATAGTCTGATATACCAACTCATGCCCCATCATAATAATCTGTTGTCTTGTTAAGTGCAAATCTTCTTGAGTATACTTTCTATTATTGACAAATTTTGTCCAAAATTTAGTTATGGCAAAGATTGTAAATTTTTCATTCGACGGCAACAATTTAATAAATGTTGGTAAAATGAAATCCATCCATGTTGGACAATTAATCACCAAAGAGGGTCTAGTGTCCATAATACTAACAATAAAATTTATCATTGATTGTAATAAATCTGGATCATTCACAATAAATTGTTGATAATACTTCAAGAATATTTCTTTAATCAAATAATCCAACTCATTTGGTGTTAAATTATCTTTATAATGTGTAACTACTTTTTCTAGTAAATAAACAAAAAATGGTAATGAAGATGCATAGTTATTTTCGTTCAAATGTTTTAAAATAAATTGAATGATATCTGACATACTAAATCTTAAGAAATGCGGTTCATCATCTGGTAATAATAATGCTTTCCCAAGTAATAAACATGAGACCTCAATAAAGCTGGAATTACAGTTATATATTGGATTAGCCAAAATCTTTTCAATTAATGATATCACTCTAGAACGACATCCTAAAGGATCCTTATTCCAAAACTCTTGATATTGTGGTAATTGCCCCAACAATTTAGTATTCTCGTTTTCTTCATTATTAATCATGGAAGATCCAAATTCAGATATACACTCTAACATAGTATGGATATAGTCTACCTGTTGTGTAGAAATAGAAGATGGACTAGAATTCAAACATGTGTCGACATATCCATTAATCATATCCAAAAATTGAACAATATATTTAGCTTGATTTTCAGGACCTAAATCATATTGACATTCAATAATATAACCAATACATCTTGCTAATTTACCTCTGGTAAATTGAGACCCGTTATTTTCAAACTGTAAAAGATTATTGAAAAAAGTAAAGAAGTGACCTAAATAATTGCCCATTTGCCTACGACAAACATCACATAGGTTAGTAATGGTTCTAACCACAATAACTTCCAGTTTATCATCGATATCCCTAATCTTAGCATCTACATTAGAATTATTATTAGCTGTGGTTCTTACTGTACAAATCTCTAAACCATTGAACAGTACTTCTATACATGAATTCAACTCCTTTGGATCACGATTAAAATATTTTGAAATGGTACTAAGCAAATTCGAAGAAGATCTAACAAAATCCAATTTTAAAATAGAATTATTTATGTTATTTTGTTCAATAGCCATACCCGTCTTATACAATAACAAAATGTTTTGAATGAAATATTGGTTTTTAGACAACATGTTAGCAATCCATGGGCTTTCACTGAGATCCATATCTATTAAAAGTTTATTTAGAATGGTGCACATAGCTTCAATTTGATAGAAACTTGAGTAATCGGTTCCACTTATCACAATACCAGAAGCATCATTAAAACCAATACCTGTGACAAGAATATTAGTCAAATGTTCATTACCTAAAATAGACCATAATGATTGAGTCAAATCAGTTACTGCTGATCTAAAATCATCAAATTCATGTACCAAACTTTCATCATCCCCATCTTTAAGGATTTTTTGTTTATTATCCAAAGAAATCTTTGGTAAATATATATTAATAATTTGTTGGAAAATGTCTATTGCGATATTTATAGCACTGGGAGATAATATTTCATTCGGTAAATTGATATAGGAGTCAGCCAAATCTAACCAAAAATCTACCATTCTAATCGAAAAAGACTCTTGTAACACAGGTAGTAAAGGAAAATTAGTTAATTGTAGTAATACTTTAGTATATTGTTGAATAACTACTTCATCATGTGCTACTTTAGTGAAAAGCTTATTACAAAGATCTAAATTGTTTATTTGAAGGAAATCCACAATACAAACTGACAATTCTTTCAATTCCGAAACCATCTCATTGGTCACTAAGTAATTCATATATTGTAGGAACCATTGATTCTTTGAACCATCTGCATTTCCAGATCTTGTCACACCTAGAAATGTGACCTCAATTTGTTCCCTTAAGTCATGATTCATGATAGCTGGATCGTTGGCAAATACATACCCCCAAATTGATAAAATCTTTTCTGCTACATGAAACGAATCAGTGTTCTCATTTGATTGATACATCACATTAATCAAATTTTGAAATAGTTCAGAAAGATCCATACTTACACTACCATTTCTAGTCAGGGAGACATATGTGATCCAAGCCATAGCAGTCTTGAAGATTGTATCATCAATTTGATCAATCGGTGTAGAAGTCAAATTTACATTTAATAAAGACATAGTAGTAATATATACAGACTTACGTACAATTTCGTTAATTCTTGATGTGGAGTGTCTCTTAGTTTGTAATTTAGATAGATCTTCCACAATTATTTCTGTGAATACCAATAATAACTGGTTATAACGAGGATTGGAAGAAATAAATTTTATTAAATCTTGATATGAAATCTGTGCATTTAAAGACTGCAAGATTGTATTATCTCGTGCATGTTCATCTGTCTTGGTCAATTCATTAATTTGGTTTGCTTGGATTAACAATTGAATTAAAGTATCGATAGGGTTCCACCATTGATCAATTGTTCCAGAGTTTTCCTCATTTGTAGATTCTGATTCATTAATATCATGAAATAATAGAGACAAATTTGACATTAATTTTTTAATTATGATATAAGTTCCTGAATTTTGGCATGGATCAATAACGTATCTATGTGCAAATATAGTTAAATGTAGAAGATTTAATCTTAATAGCTCATTACGGTTAACTTTAGCAGATTCTAAATTGGATTGTACAGTCAAAGTCAATGCTCCAAAATAATGTGCATTATTATTAAATAATGTGTTCGATAATAGTTTATTGGCTAATGGCAATCCATCCGGGGATTTTTGAATTTCTTGTAATTTTACTTGGATGTCGTTAACATTTAATTGAGAGGTATGTTGTCTAGAGTATAGTGCATCAACTAATGCAACAACCTCTTCAATTGAGCTCATAGCTTCGGTAAGTCTGTGATTGCTATAGATTGATGATTTAGAAAGTCCTCAAAGTTTGATATTAAGATTCTTATATAACCTTTTATTAATAAGTAGCTCTCCTAAAACAGAAAAAAAATATACGCAATCACAGGTCTTAAGAGATAATGTAGAGTTTAGTGTAAATCTACTACTATGCTAAACACCTTTAAACACTTAACATAGTGTACAATTGCAAACATATTGTATGATCTACAAGTGGTTTAAAATCTTGTTTTACTTTAAATTTTGTTATTCTTTTTTTTCTTGATTTTTCAAATGTTTAAAAATTTTTCAATTTCCCAATAATGACAGTAAAATTAGAAACATAAGAACTAAAGTGATATTCTGCCCTCATGGACGCAGGCTTGCCAGGTGGGGGAATACCAAAGAACGAATGCATAAACCATTTGATTGAAAGGGGGTTGCTACTAAAAGATAACGAAGATCTATCTGTATAACAAATAAGTTATTTGTGAAGGATGTTAAGAGTGGTATGAGACAGTGAAACTAATTATTTAGATCGAGACCTGATGCTCAACGATTGATCTAATTAAGAATAACTAAACATTGCTTCGTCATCTCTAATCCCAGGACTCTGACTAAGTTGCACAACATGTAAAGTATGTCAGGGGATTCGTCAAGGACATTAAGAATGGGTCTAATTCTGTGCACCGTTAGATCAAAAAGAAATAATCTACCATTTAATTCACTGAGTTTATTTTCCTTTATCATGACCAACAGTTCAGCCAACGAAATCAATCCAGGGACGACGTTAGGAAACTTCAAACGAGAATCAATATAATTATATACATCTTCCCCTTCCCCTTCCTGTTCTTCCAAATCTTCATCTATTTTATCTTCTGTTTCATTGCTGTACTTGTCTAATTTATAACGTTTAACAAAATCCAAAATATCATCTTGCAAGTCTAACCTATAACAGACACCCAACTCTCGTAACTCCTGAACAGTACTTGATAAATTTTTAAATTCACCACTACCGGGATGGAATCCATATAACTTTTCCGCTATATTACTTAATTTGTCCAGATCTTTCACAGTTGGAAATTTATCTACACCCGCCCTATCTAATGATTCATTCATTTTACTTATATTTTCAGATAAACCATTTTCATTCAAACCTTTCATAACGAAGAGTTTACCACCATCAATAATTTTTTTTGTTTTTAAATAGTTTAATGGAACATATTTCAAATTTACAATGTCCAACAATTCACCGCCATAACTTGCTTTATAGTTCATTTTATGACAATCATCCACGTAATAACCTAGGTAGTAATAAGACAATCCCATCTGTGACAACAGAGTCAATTCTTTTAAAGCACTTAATTTACCTAAGGACCAATGACTATAATCTGGGTCCCAGATAAAGTAAACTGAGGAGATCCCACTTGGCATGAAATCAAGCACCCCAATTGCAATTAATTTATCATCAAAATAATAACATTCATGTACAGGACCCAATCTATGTGCTTTCACTTTAGTCTCCTTTGAAGTGAAAACAGCGTTTAAGAATTCCCATTCTTCAATTGTACCTTGAATTATACTATCATCAAATGGGGCATTGCATAAAAATCGTTTAAACCCGTCTTCGGTGTGTTTAAAGTCGTTATGTACTTGTTCTTGGTATTTAGCAAATAACTGATATTTCTCCTTAGTGAAAATAGCAGGTTCAAACCTTGTATAAAACCGTTTAGACCGAATCTGTGCATTCAATATTGTATCAATGTAATCAAATGGTTTATTCTTCGTTGACGTATCTGATGTAACACCAATATATTTTTTAAATCTTTTCACACAACTCTTCAGTTCTTTAGTTAGAGTTACTTGATCCGGTGTAGTTCTTATTGTAAACAGCCTACAGCATGACCTCAATAAATCAGGTTTATACAAAAAGGTACCAGACCGTCTAAACCCATTATTACATAGTTTATCATACATCTCCACAGACATAGATTCACAGTGGAACCCTATAGTACAATTGTAATGTGCATCCCCAGTTTTCTTTTTAACAGCATCCCATGAGTCTAAGGAATAATAATGAGAATTATCTTGTTTAGTTCCTTTACAATATCCACAATCCTTTGACGGTTCACTGAAATACATCGGTTGGGTAATGATTAACCGTTTAGATAGATCCATAATGAGTACCAATATTATGCTATTTTCTGTAGATTCTCTCTCTCTCTGTCTTGCTTATATCCTTCTTCTCTTCAAGATTACAGTGCCTATATAGCCCGTTAGATATCTACCTATTCTCTGTGATCTCTTGACTTGACAAATTTATAGTGATGCTGTTAGAACATCACTTGACTTACTTCTAATATATGTGCATATATACATATGTACATGTACACTGCCTTACCATCACTGTTCAGCTGTGTTCTAAAGAATCTCTCCCTCACTCTTTCCATTTCTTCTTCCTCCTACAAAATTAAACCGAAATGGGTCAAAATGAATTATAAAGCTACAGCCAACATTAGAATGACTGCATCACCACCTTTTCATCACCTCAGTGATTGTTCAAACTGAGATCCAACCAAACATACCTACCAGGGTAAAAGGCATATTTACACAGTCAAACTAATATACACTCGTATACATATCTTTAAAATATTCATTTACAAGGTAAAGAACCAGAGAGTGATAAATGTTGAATAGAGTAGTTACACGCAGATGGATGTCCAAGGAGACTTTGTTCCAATGGTTCCCTAAGACCTTCCCTAATGGGAAGCCACAATGGAAGCTAGACACAGCATTATTAAGAAAGGAGTATAGACAGTTACAAGCACAGGTCCATCCAGATGTGGTCGATACGAAGGGGGCCAATGAAGATCGTTCTGCTCAATTGAATAAAGCGTATCATATCTTGAGTCAGCCATTGACAAGAGCCCAATATTTGATTAGATGCGTCAAAGGTGTAGACTTAACTGATGATGAAGTATCTAAACAGGTAAGTAGTAATGATCCTGTGTTACTATCAAATATTATAGATGTACATGAATCCTTAATGGATTGTGAAAATGAGGATGAGGTAGCCAAAATTCGTCAAGAAAACAAGGATAGACTGAAACAATTGATACAAAGATTAGATAAGGATTTTGAATGCAATGACTATGATAAAGCAATATCCACCACTATGGAATTGAAGTATTGGACCAATTTAGCTGAGGCTATTAAGGAATGGACACCAGGTTCAAGACTTGAATTACATCATTAAAAAAAAAACATATATATATATATATATATATATATATATACATGTGTAAATAGTAATATACATGGATAGGTATTAATATATTCTATGTAATGTACAAAAGGATAACCATTTTTCATTATTTCATTTTTATATATATAAGTCCAAAAAAGAAGTAGTCATGGGAGGTTTTGTTATACAGAGGGCAATTCGAATTCACATTTTTTGAATTCTTCCCATTCAGCCTCCGTAGAGGGATATTGTCTTAACCATTTCATACGTGGACCGGAGACAGCTTCGTCACCAATCTTAAATCCAAAGACTTTCAATTCATAGGATTCTTTACTTTTACGTTCCACATAATCTTCCAATTCTTTAAAATGTTTTAAAAATACACCAGGGAAACTTGTCCCCCAATAGGCACCTTCCAAACAAAGAAATCTAGAGGACTGGGGAAGGTACAGATCTTGACAACTTGGACAATACAATCTAACAGTATGTTTTCCAATAGTGTCACTTAACCCACATGGCAACAATTGCATCCCAGAACAGTAATATCTTGGACATGTGCCGAACTCTTTATGATCAAATTTTTCTGCCATTGCTTGCAACCCTTGTTTAGTTAAGATGTATCTTGCATGGATCAACCCATATAATTGTTCTGCAGCATGCTCAATTATACTACGATTCGCTAGTTCGCCCTGTGAATTATCTCTATTGCCAGTTCTGTCCTGTCCAAGGTCATCTTCATCCTCACTCATGGATTCCAAATCAAGAATCAAATCTAATGCCTTACGATAATGTGGAACTTCCTGTGATAAAGAGGTCATGTTAAAGTCATCTTCTATAAATTCGGTGGGAACTTGACAGAAATAATCATGGCCAAAACGGGAACAAAAGGATGGGATCCACTCGTCGTAACTACCACTATCTTCACCAGAGGACATTTTCTTCTTTTCGATATATTTGTTACGTTCTCCTTCCTTACTCTTACAACTGTATATTTCAATTTAAAAAGAAAGTCAGCTTACTGTCAAAACTTGTTACACCTCACAATCCAGCCTCCAACACTAACTCTAATGTACACGTTGTCACCGCTAAATGTCTGCTGATGCATGGAACAGCACTGACTAACAACTAACCTACCTGCAACTTGTTTAAAACAGAGAAAGATCATCGACCTATTTTATTTTGACTCACCCTTCCTTTCTCAATCTTTAAAAAAATTAAAAAAAAAATTTTCTTTTTTAATTTTTGTATGTTGCAATTATATCACCACCACCACCATCACCAGCAGCAGTAATACTTAAGAAGAGGAGAAGGAGGAGTTGATTGAGTGCAAGACTTTATACGAAGGTGGATACAGGCAATTGTCAGGTGTATATGTATATTAACCCCCCCCACATGTTGGATAGTTTTACAGTCGTTGTCATTGCTTTAGTGTTCACTGTGTTGTCACAGTTAAATTCTTATCTATCTGATGATTTGAAGAACCACATATGTAATAAATTCAATCCATATTTCCCTCAACTATCAACTAAATTAAAAGAACAAGCCAATTTAATTGAAACTAATAATTCAATCTCTGCACAAGATAACTATGCCCAATGGACTAAAAATAACAGAAAATTAGATAAATTAAAGAAAGAAATCAATGAATTAAGGGAAAGTTTACTACAATTCAATAAGAATAAAATTTCTCAATGGAATAAATTGACTAAAATTGGTATCACTTTCCCCTTTATTCTATTCAAATTATGGAAGGGGAAACAGATCGTATACATTCTACCATCAAATAATATCTTCCCATCTATGATCAATGGTATTTTAAATAATGGGTTCCTTTTTATTGTTCTAGGTCCATTAAATTGGTTAAGAAACGGACACATGCACTCTAATGTTTTATCATCAGATGAAATAGTAGAAGAAAGTATTTTATCATTCGGTGTTTCTTTGGGTATCTGGTGTTGGGCTTTAAACACTGTCATATCAGCTACTGAATTTATTGTCAATCAATTACTTTTAACACAAAAAGCAGTAGCTCCATCACCATCAAAACAAGCAGCCACTGACAAAGAATAGAGATTATTCAGAATGAAAGGAATAATAATAATAATAAAAAAAAAGAAGAATACTACATATGATTGAAATATTATGTACGCCTTAAATTCATATTATATATATATATGCTTATGTATATACATATATTTGTATAAGTTTATTATCTAAAGTAAAAAGAAGAAGATAATTAAATAAGACTTATTACGACTTGGAATCACTGAGGGTAAGATACCTATTTTCTTGTTCCTTTTTAAAATCTTATATTTCACCCCAAAAAAAGTTCTTTTCAAATACGTAGTTCAGAGGAACTTAATAAAGATTGTTTTTGTTGTTGTCTTCTTCTTCTTTTGGAGTTATCAATACCTTCCAAATTACTGTAGTTGTTGATATCATTTTTTATTGATTTAGTTTTAGATACAGAAAAATCACTGTCTCTACCCTCATTATCTCTCTCATTCAATTTATAAATTCTAATCATCCAATTCTCACTAGTGAACACTTCATGGAACTTTGTCAAGTCTCCAACATCTTCTGGCTTAATCATTTGTTGTCTGACACGGTCTATCCCACCGGAAGCTTCGCCATACAAGTATGGGAAATCATGATACGACATCTTGTACATAATGGAATCCTTCATCACCTGCGAAGCCGAGGAATCCACTTTATATTCCCCAGTGGCACTGAAAAAGGATCTCTCATTGACTTCATCTGGCCAGATGCCCTCACTGATACGAATCATCCAAAGAAACTTGTTAATGTCGTCACCACCGAACCCCAGAAGCCCACCGAAGACAACAAGGACGTAGTCTACATCCAGTTCTTCAAAAATCTCGTACGCACGGTCCTCATTGGAAGCCATGGCTTTACCCACAAGAGCAATGTGGGTGTTATTCCATGTGTTGTTGTCCACTAATGTGGTACGGTCGGCCATCCCACCAATCTGGTACCCATAATCCCACCATGCAGCGATTTTACTGTCCTCATCTGTATTCATACGTAGCCAATAGTAAGCTTCTCTGAAGTCGTCGATTAAAGCCAATCTCCCATCGGGGGTCTGTGATGGCAACACAACACTTGGTGAAGAGTAAGCGTTTTGAGTGACCCATGTGCAGTGGTACACGAAGATGTAAAGGTAAAAGATGAATGAACCGGACACGATCAGTTTGGACAAAAATTTGAAAAGAGTCGATTTAGTAGTGGTGGTAGTGGTGGTGTCATTTGTAAAAGATTTTTCTTGTTGTAATGTTGATGAGGATCCATTTTGCCAAAACTTGAATAAATCGTAGAAATTCAAATACGTGTCAAATAATTGAGATAGTGCGACAGAGGATGCGATACAGATGACTGGAGTCAAAGTCAACATCAATCTAACCATGACACCTGCGAAATAGGAACACAAGACGGAGTATACGATGATGAAGACGTGTTCATTTTTCAGTTCGGAGAAGAGTAGAGTGACACCTACGGGGAACAGCCATATTAAGAAATGGGTGTCGAAGAAAAAAGCAGGCCATGCCACAGGTTGATGTTCAGAGACGGATGCAATGATTGGAATATGGATCTTTGCATAGTTAGTGTCCCATAGAGAATAGAACCTGCCAGTCCATGGAGCGATTAAACCCAAATACGTAGCAAAGATCAATAAAAATATACCTAAGATACAGATAGCCAGAAATGAAAAAACCATAACTTTTTTCAAGTTACCATTAGTGGTGTTTTTATTATTATTATTTTGAGAATAACTTTCCTTAATGAGATTGCCGAATGCGACGATTTGTAATAAACCAAAGATACCTAAAGCACTCATATGATCATTTGAACGGATAGGTAAGAAACCGACGAAAGGGATCTGCATAGATGCAACGGTACCTAAGACAAACCAAGTGGTATAAGAGACGTAGATTTGATTAGAATACCTGCCCATCAGAAGCAGACAGAAGACGTGGAAGGGAATCAAATTTGTGATAAACACATAACCACCCCATGCAGAGACCATATAGAAATAGCACAGGGAAGCACCGATAGAATGAAGGATAGAACCGGTCTTAATAGACTTAATCCAGAACATGAAAGTCAACATAAGCAAAGTGATAGCGATAGCTTCGTTGTCATAAGAGCCTGCCACAGAACGAGATATATAACCTGGAACGATGGCGATAAAGGCAGCTGCCAAGAGGCCAGCGCGGGAATCCTTGATCTCTGCTGTCAGTTTATAGGTAGCCCATGCAGTGATAGAAGAAAAGATGGGGGCGAAAAGGACACAGACGTTTCTAATGTCGATTGGGATACCTAGTTTGTGCAAAATGTTCCAAATCAAAGAGGCCGTAGTCATTAACCCAGGGTATAGAGTACCCCCTGTGACTCTACCTAGTGGATACCAAGTGCGTGAGTCAAACCAGTTTAAGAAATTGTAAAAAGAGGTCTCTGTGAGTAATTTGGTAGCTCTATAATTAAACCAGGGATCGAACTCATGAATAATAGACTCAAATTTAATAACGGCAAACAGTCTTGAGGATATGGAAGCCAAAATAAGAGATATACAAATCAACAGTTTTAAAGATCGTAAAACCCAGTTAACTATCGTCTTTTCCTTAGGAGAAAGCGACATGATTTAGTATATGTATATATCTGCCTGTATGAGGAATATAATGTGAGTTTCGTGTGGGGAATGTGTGTATCTGTTTGTAAATAAAAAAAAAAAGAATGAGGAGGGGGGGGGAATGTAGTCAAACCAATGTGTAATATATAATATACGAATGGGTAAAAATACAGGTCGACATCAACAGGCCCAGTAACCACTACGTTTATAGACTCACAGAGTTTGATTTCACTTGTTTCTTCGAACAAAGTGTCTTGCTGTCAGTTTTGTATTATTTTTTTTCTGTTTTATTTTATTTTATTTTATTTCTTTTTTGTTGTTGCTGTTGTTGTTGTTCGAGGATTGCGGAAAGCACGGAAACAGAGAAATCCGACAGGCGGAATGTTGCGGGATTGCATGTTCGTCTGAAGTGAGAATCACCGTGTACGGCGTGGCGTATCATCACAAACGAAAGCAGAGGGGAAAGTCTACAGACTATACTGCTTTTGTCACTGGCTACGGCAATACTATCCCCTCCCTCCCCCATGCCGTGACGATAGAAAACTGCTCCCACCACGGTTCGATCGGGCGATTCTGTCGTCGAAAAGCCACACGCACCACACACAAATTTTCTCTCTCTCTCTCTCGCTGTTTTTTTTATTGTCTGCCTTATCTTCTCTGTGTGTGTTGATGACTAAGAAGAAGAAGTTATGTGGACAAGGTGTGGAAAAGGAACGTGGGATAATCATCCTAAAGGATTGTTGTTGATTCATAAGAAGAGAGGATGGAAAAGGGTAGTTCATACACACACACACTTACACTTACACATACACATACACATACCTACACTTATATTTATATATATGTATATATCCCCATACATGTATGTATATATATGTATATATACATATATATTCGTATATACTATCCAGCTAACCCATTCGACTTTATCTAGAGTTTTGAGATGAATCAAGATAAATTGGAAACACTTTCTTTTGATAAAGTTATACCTATTAGAAGAACATCTGAGCAAAGTGTACTGTCTTCGCTTTCTTTGAAAAGTAATTTAATGTCTAAATCAAATCATACCATAACAGCTACCGCTACCACCACCACCACTACTACTAGTGCTAGTACCACTACTAGTAATAATGTCGATAATGAAAATATTGGTGTTAAATTGCCTTTTACTTCTATAGACCATAACAATATTAATACTACAACTACAGCCACTTCTACTACCACATGCAATAATAATAATAATAATAATGCTTCTAATAATTTTAATATAAAAAGTGTGGATACTGTAGGTGATAACTATAATAATGAAAATAATAATAAAAACAGAGACGACGACAATGATGATAACAGTAGCAATAGTACAAACAACACTTCCGACGATTTAACTAAACAAGCTCTAAGAAAGTTATCTTTCTTAAAGATTTCTAATAATGACAACCATGATAACATTCAACAGATTTCTAATGATATAAAGGTTAATAATAACAACAACAACAACAACAACAACAATAATAATAATAATTCTTCATCTTCTTCTATTCGATCCACTAATTCAAACTTGACCCCTAAAAAGACTATCAAACAAGTCTCTTCCTTTTTAAATACAAACACTCCTTATCTCAACATCACAAAAAACTCTTCCTCAAGTTCAATATCTTCTGTTGACACTTTCAGAAACCCTCAAACCACAAATAATTTAAGGAAATTACATAACAGTTCCAACAATATCTTAGCGTCTAATATCAATAACAATACTCCTAGATCTACAGTAAAATCTAACCCTTCTTCTTCAATGCTTTACAACAAATCATTGTCGACTCCGCCTTTATCTCTCAACACTATTCCTAATTCAATCCTTAACAACAACAATAGCAACAGCAACAACAACAACACAAGAATATTGTCAAAACAATACATTAAACAGATCAATAATCCAAAGAGACCAATGTATATGCCTGCCGTATTAAGAAATGTGTCAGAGACAAACTTAACAAATGATGATATATTGAATTTAAATTCTTCCATATCTCAAATGTCAACTCCTTTAATGTCCTCCACACATTCATTTTACAACAATAACAACAACAACAACATCACAGTGTAAGTTTGGATTCTTGCCTTCCCAACCATAACATTTCTAGAACACCACTTTCAATTAGAACCTCTTCAATGTCCTCGAACTCTTCCATAACAACAGCTTCCTCCTCTTTCTCTAATTCCATCAAATACATCAAGACGTCACATTGGGTACCTGATTCAATGAGATCGAATTGTGTCAAATGTCATACCCAATTCTCTTTATGGGAAAGAAAGCATCATTGTCGCCATTGTGGCGAACTTTTTTGTCATAAAGATTTGTTAAATAAACTGTACTTGAATTGTGATGCCCAGTTTATTAATCCAATCAGTTTTAACGGTAAGAAATTCTTATCAAAAGTTTGTGATTCTTGCTATAATAACTATAAACAGTATTTAAATTCAACTAAGAGTCCCACTTTCACGACCACTGATAGTAACCAGAGTTCACAACCTAAACAATTGATCATACAAAGTAATCAGAATTTGCCAACGGATCTAAATTTCTCACCGAATGATAACGGTAACGATACAATCACCGATATGGATTCAATGCCTGCAATTAATAAAAAGAAGGTTAAATATAAGAACGATACTATCGCTGGATCAGTCTCGAATTGGAATTGGTCAAGCTTCTAATAAATAAAAAGAAAATAAATTGATAAACAAAACTATATATATATATATATATATATATATATGTATCTGTATTTATTTATTTAGTTGTACTTATCTTATTCGTATTTTATAAACATTACAAAGAAACTATTAATACATGTATCCCCCCTCCCTCGCTCTCTCTCTCTCTCTCTCTATCATGTTTATAGATCCACGGAACAGTATATATAACATTAATATGCATATAAATATTCCTGTACACAACAGATTCCTATTTCTATTCATGAAAACTTCCATCTGTTACCACAAGCTTCACATGTACAAAATGTAGTCAAAGGTTCATCAGCAGATCTTGTTTGTAGTTGGTAATATGACACTTTCCTCTCCTTACATTTACCACATTGAAACCTATCTGTGACGGACCTTTCAATAGTCGCACCTTGGGCATTAAATAAATTTCTTTCATGAATCTCTTTTAACTCCTTTTGTAAATGTTCTGGCATCAATTTTTTAGGGTCACAGTTCACCAAGAAATCAGGTTTAATGTCACCATCAACTATCTTGAATTTCAAGTCCTTATTGTTTTTAGAAATAATATTTGAATAAATAATTCTATATTTTTCCTTATATCTTTTATTTGTTGGATCATTGCCGTTATATTTATTCATTTCCTTTTCAATCTCGATAGATATAGCCAAAATATGGCGTGGCTGTTTATCACTCTCTTTAGCTAGGGCATCATATAAGGCTCTAATCACTGAATCTCTTAATTTATCATTATATATGTTGGTGACAACACCATCGTTCTTACTATTACGAAGTTTATTAGTTTGGTATTTATTATTCTTTTCAGTCGGCTTATTATTATTATTATTATTATTATTATTACTATTGTTATTATTATCTTCTATGCTATAATTGTTCGTTGAATCCTTTGCCAAATTATGCTCATTCGTAGAACTTGTAGTACTTGTGATTGTACCGTTAGTTGAAGATGCAGACACATTTGCTGGATCATTAGTAGAAGTAGTAGAAATGGTGCTAGTTTGGTTTTCATTTACTGATTTTTCCTTAGCTAGCAACCTAGCCCTTTGCTTGTTTTTATTAATTGCATCCTTCCAGGATGATATAATTCTCTTAACCAATTTAGCGATTTCCACATTGTTTGAACGTTTAAATTTATTGACTTCAACACCAACCTTCGTCTCCCTTAACAATTTTTCAGTTGGAACTACACCGACCTCTAATTGCTTTAAGATTTCAATCACTGTTGTATCATTACTCTTGTTCTGTTCCAAATTCTTCACTAATGTTAAAACTTCTTTTGAATCCATTATTTCTATTAAGTAAGTCTATTTTTATTTTTATTTTTATAGATATATATTCCTCTTATAATCTTTGTAAATACTTACACGATGCACTTTCAAATACACACCAATATAATCTATACATATAGACACTTCAGTAATAGAGGTACAACCTGCTGGTAATATGGTGTTGCAATCGGTACTTAAATATTTAAGAAGTAAACCAACTCGTTGACCAACAGCACATTTTACGTCAATCATGTGAGGCCATTCTTTATATATTATTAATACACACTTGTATTTATAACCAAACAGAACCAAAACCAAAAATCGCTCTAGTTAAATTTTTTTTCTTCTTCTTCTTCTTGCATTTATGTCCCAAATAGGATAAAATGAAAGAAAAGAGACAAAATTTCCCAATCGGGCCTCAAACAGATTCCGCATATTCCGATGGCGGAAAAGTGGCGGAGTATCTACATTCCGCCGGTCTTTTTTTTTTTTCTTCTTCTTCGCATCCAAAATTTGTGGAAAATTCAAAGAAGCTACAAAGAGATACAAAGCCATAGAAAGGTGGAACAGCTTCAAGAGCTAAAGGAGAGATTGTGCACTGTACACTGAGTTGTCATATCTAGTCGTTAGTAGATCTGCATTCAATACCCCCACTCCCTGTTTTCATGAAGGAAGAGTTATACACATATTGAATAGATATACCCTATACAAGCAAGCTTCTTTTTTTTTTTTCTTTTTTTTTTTGGCTTTTACTTGTTCATATTGATAATATAAAATGAGTACATCAACTCAATTTAATACACCATCAAGGATAGTTTATTTGGGTTCGATTCCATACGATCAAACAGAACAACAGATTTTAGATTTATGTAGCAATGTGGGGCCTGTGATGAACATGAAAATGATGTTTGATTCCACCACTGGGAAATCGAAAGGTTATGCATTTATTGAATTCAAAGATTTAGAATCAAGTGCATCTGCAATTAGAAATCTAAATGGTTATCAATTAGGTAATAGGTTCTTGAAATGTGGATACGCAAGCAACAATGATATTTCCAACTCCAATTCCAATATAAATAGTAATAGTAATAATAGCAGTATAAATGACAATAGCAATAATAATAATAATAGTATAAGTAATGAAAGTGGAGATAATCCAATCAAGACCATGAGATTCCCGAATTTACCACAAGGTATAGATGTTAACATTAATATGACCACACCTGCTATGATGATCTCAAGTGAATTATCGAAATATGACAAAGCTAAACAGTTAACACTTTTAAAGAAATTACAAGATTTATGTAAAGAGGAACCTGAATGGTCATTGCAATTATTGAATGAATATCCACAATTGACTTACGTGATTGCTGAATTATTATTAACTAATGGAATATGCCAAGTTGATGATTTAACACAATTGGCGAAACCTACAACAGATAATATGGGCTCTAATGATAACACTACCAATGGTAATAGCACGGAGGGTACTATTTCAAAAATAAGTGAGGATAAATTATCATCTGATCCAGAACAATTACTAAGACAAAAAGAGCTGTTAAGACAAGTCTTACAATTAACTGACAGTGATATTAGTATATTACCAGATAACGAAAAGTCAATCCTTTGGGATTTAAAACAAAAAATGATAAAGGGCGAATTTGGGATTATATAAATTTATATATATATATATATATATATATATATATTATACGTATATTTATGGTTGTATTACTATCTACGTCTTTATAAAGTCATTCTCTACAAGCTCACATAGACGAGATGAACCGTATTAATTTTTGTCTTGACACTAAACTTTTTTCTTGACATGATTTTATTACCTCACCCAAAGATATAGAATCATCTGTATTGTTATCATTAGACTTGTAAGGATCTTTCCATAAACCCAACAACTGATCACCGTTTTGACCGAAACATACAGCAGTGTGATTCAGGGTAACAGCCCCTATAATATCAGTTATTTCGATATTTGCATCTATCAAAGCAATTACACAACCAGAGACCAAAGATGGAATATACTCAACTAAGTTATCTTCATCTTCAATATTAAAATTAACAAAAATATCAATACCAGATTTTGGATAGTTCTCCAAACAGATGCAACATTGTAACACAGATATTAAAAATTGGCTCAATTCTTTCAGATGTTTCGTATCAAATTTTTCACTTTGTAGAATTATATTGATTTTACAATTTGGTTGGAATGATACGTCTCTTGTTGATCTTGGACCATAGACTGAAGTCAATAAAGATATCTTATTACTCTCTACAATACTTGATCCATTGGAATTGGAGATTATACCATTTTTAAAATTAAGCTCATCATTGCTTGGTATAGATGGAGTCAGTTTTTCGTTTGAATTGGCATAAACTAAAGGTTTTGCAGATGCTGGACCTAGGATTCTTCTTCTATCTTGAACATTCATTTTGGGCAAATCTTTCAGAATTTAATAAACAAAAGAAAAAACAAATAAACAAACAAATGCAGGGAGACTTTCAATATTTAGACATTTGTGTATATTATATTAATAGTGCTACTTGAATAATTTACCAACTATCTAACTCTCAGAGTTCAAAAGTATTAAACAAACGTCTACACATCTTAAAAAAAATTAGCAATAAAAGTTTTTTTTTTCAACTCATCGCCTGTGGAAACAATCTTTATCCAAACGGAAAAATCATAGAAATAAATATCTTAACGAAAAGTTGAGTCGAACAAAACAACGATAGCAGGTCTTGAGTTACCTCACATAGAAGAGCCTCACTCTCCACATTTATTCATATATGTTGTTAAGCACTACAAATAGCCGTCAGTCAAGTTTTCTCTTACTAATATAGTGAATAGAAGAGAGATGGATAATAATAAAATTAATCTAATAGAATATGGTATATATTTTTCTGTATGAATATATATGATTAACTAATTTTCAGTAAAAATCAGGTGGTTCCGATTCTAATTTTTGCAACTGTTGTCTTTGTAAATCTTGCTTATCTTCATTGAGTCTGATGGACTCATCCAATAAATTTTGTCTATCAACGTCATTTGATGGTGTATAATTAGGTAATGTCTCAAATGTTGGTGTTTGTTGTGTCTGTTGGGTTGGTGTTGACGATAACGATTCACTCTTTTTGAAGTTGCCAATAACTATTTCAATCGACATTCCCGTGACATTCCTGTGTCTTTTTAAGGCTTCAACATTAATCATATCTTCTGCATTGAATGTTGTTTGATCATCGCTTATAACAATTGGAGGTAAAATGTTACTATTGTTCCTGCTAGAATCAATAACAGCATTCTGGCAATTATTAGAATCCCCTGTACTGGTAATATTTGTGTTAATACCATAATTGCTAGTATTACTATTATTATTGCTATTATTCTTAATTTTACTGTTATTGTTATGAGAACTACTTGTCTTCATTTTATTTGATAAATCAACCAGGACTTCAATGTAATAATTAAAATGGAACAACCCATCATGTCTCGACCTTGTATTAAAAGTAGCAAATATATCTAATGGAACAGTTAACGGTATAATTTTATTGAATTGAAAGTTTGTTGATTCATCTAAGGTCAAGGGGGACACAGTTTGACAACAGTCTTTACGAAATGTCTCTGTATTAATATCTTTAACTGATCCAATCCTACAGATCCTAACTAATGTAATAATTATACCTGAAGAATGGAAATAATTTTTATAATGTTGAATATTAATATTAATTGGAATAGTCTCACCTAATATATATCCAGATTGAGGTATCGATACAGATAATTTAATCGTTTCAGATACATGCGAGTTTAATGTATCACTGTGTATAGATATAGGATCTTTATCATGCGGTTCATATCCATCACCACTGATACCCATATAACTGCTGGCACTACTATTAGCACTAGTACTACTGCTGCTTATACTCTGACTGTTATTATTAAGAATACTATTACTAGTATTACTAACACTAAGATTAGTACTACTAGCATTATTATTTATAGTGGTTACGAGACTTGAATTTGCAGTGGAATTAACAAATAATTTACTTTTATTCGTTGAGGAAGGGGATGATAAACCAGATGAGGAAGATTGTAAAACGACTTTTTTGTGCCTTGGTTTATTTGAATAAGGTGATACATCTAATGCAACAAAAACATGAAATGGGATCTTACAAAACGATAGAATTGAATCCGAATCCGCTACTTTCAAAATTGATTTCAAATAGTATCCTACTGAACCCCTTTCAAATTTGATCTCGTTATAAAGTTTTCTTTTAGAGGGTAATTCCAGTTTAAATGGGAATTTATGAAGACCCCTTGATAAACCTACTGAATTATTATTAGATTCACTATTACTATTGTTTTCAGGATTTCCATATAAAGTAATTGATTTGTTTAAAAATTCTACTGGTTTTAAAGTTTTCAATCCTGTACCTGTGGAGTTTTTGACTTTGACTTTAATTGATCCATTTAAATTTAATTGTAGGATAACATTTGGAATATCATATTTTAATTCTAATACCAGCTCCCCATTAAGACTCTGTCCTGGTTGATATGCACAATGAGGATCATCTTTTAAGACTAAATAATGCTGCTTAACACAATCTGAATGCGAATTAATTGGGTTTTTTTTGTGTGCTGATGTAAATGTATATTTTCCTGTGAGTTTTTCTATAAAATTTCTACTATTGCTTCTGCTAATATTGGTTGTAGATATAGTTTCCTGATAGTCAGTTGATGTTATAAACCCACTATTGGTACGTTTCCATATATCTAATAATACCATAGTATTTCCTTTTTGCCTTTTTTTTTTTATAATTAATTGATATAATGCAATATGTAGGTAAAGCAATATATTTAGAAATTGATGAAAGTGTTAAAGACAGTAACTAAAATTAATTGTATAAATGTATAAAATATCAACCTTTGAAAGAAATACCAGTAATTATAACATAAAGAGAGACTAAACTTCACTGATATTTTTTTTATATCCAAAGTGCAAAGGAGGAAGAAGGGGCTGCGATTCGCTTTAAAATTATTGATCTATAACTTCAACAGAAAAAACGAAAAAAAATTAAAAAATAAGATAGCTTGGAGACAATTCTACCTTGACCTACTTCTTACGTATCTATTCACTAACTATTCCTTTCATACGTGCACATACCTCTCGATAAACGAACCATCAATCTCAGCTTCTCTTTAGATCTTTATCTTTGTCACATTCTCCTCTCGGCCATGCAAAAAAAGCCAAGCCAAGAAAAAAACAAAAAAAAATTTCGAAGATATTCCAAAATTTGCAAAAGAATACAAAAAAAAAAATTTTTTTTTGGAAAAGACGCAGATGACGGAAAAGTCTAAGTTTTTGTTTCTATTTTTGTCACAACAACTCTCTCCTCCACCCTTCATGTGTATCATACTAGTAGTCGTATAAACATTACCTGCTAATAATAATATTATATTACAATGTGTACTATACAAGTTTTAAACCTACTGTATATATATATATATATATATATGAAGATGTCCCACGTGAGATTGAACTACTTTCTTCCATTTACACTTATTTATATTATTTAATCAAATGTTTTCTTTGTACCAGCAAAGGCAGCAGTGTTTCTTTGTTTACCTAATGGAGCATTATTTGCGCCGGATCCACGGTAGTCACGACGTGGACCATTGTTGCCTCTGTTGTTGCCTCTGTTACTATTATTGTTGTTGTTGTTGTCTCTTGGTGGTCTTGGTGTAGAGAAATCTAATCTGACTGGTCTGTTTTCAATGTACTCACCTTGTAAAGCATCTAATGCTTTCTTAGCATCCTCTTTATTTGTAAATTGGACGTAACCAAAACCCTTTGGTTGTTCAGTCTCTGGATGGGTGGGGATTCTAACAGAGACAATTTCACCATGTTTACCGAATAAATCATACAATTGGTCTCTGTTGACGTTAAATGATAGATTACCTAAGAATAAAGTGTCACTTGGTTCACTTGGCACATCTCCATATTTTTTAGCACGTTCACCAAAACTTGCACTTGGTCCAGATGGTTTCGATGTAGACATGTCACAGTTGATTGGTCTACCGTCGATTTCTTTACCGTGCATCTCCTTGACTGCCTTCTCTGCATATTCAACACTTTCAAAATCGACGTAACCGTAACCACGAGATCTGTTGCTGCCTCTTTCCATTATCACACGAGCACCCAGGACACCCCCAATGTGTTCAAATTCGTTCTTCAACCATTCATCGTCGACGGACCAAGATAATCTACCTACGAAGATTGTAGCTGGTTCACTAGATTTGCTTTTTTTAGAAGTTGAGGACTGTTCACTGGAGGCTTCATCCTGTTCAAATTTACGTTTCTTAGATTCTTGTTCTTGTTCTTCAGATTCAGATTCAGATTCAGATTCAGACTCAGATTCAGAAGAGGAAGAGGAGGAGTCAGAGGAAGAATCGGAGGAAGAAGATGATTCGTCATCAGAGGAAGAATCAGAAGAGGACTCCTTTTGTTCTTCTTCTTTCTTAGATTCTTGTTCTTCTTGTTCTTGTTCTTCTTCTTCGTCAGAAGAATCGGATTCTGATTCTGAAGAAGAGGAGGAGTCAGAGGAAGAATCGGAGGAAGAAAAGGATGATTCATCATCAGAGGAAGAATCAGAAGATGACTCTTTTTGTTCTTCTTCTTTCTTAGATTCTTGTTCTTCTTGTTCTTCTTCGTCAGAAGAATCGGATTCTGATTCAGAAGATGAAGAGCTAGAAGAAGAGGACTCATCCTCGGATTCTGATGAGGAAGAGCTGGAAGAAGAGGATTCATCTTCTGATTCAGATTCAGAAGAAGAAGAGGATGAGGAGGAAGAAGAAGAGTCGGAAGAAGATTCGGAAGAAGAAGAAGAAGTAGCAATATCTTTTTCTTCTACTATTTCTTTAGCAGCTTTTTTAGCAGATTTCTTATTTGCAACTTTAGCCATTTTTTTTTTTTTATGTTGATCTCTTTGTGATTTTGTTTAGAAGGTTTTTTTTGCCTATAATAATAATAGTAATATATACAGATATATATATATATATATGTATGTGTATATATGTTTAAGAGATAGAGTGAATTTTAAAAGGAAGGATTATTGCAAGATACTAGGATCAAAGGGCTGAACGGAAAATATTCATGGATATATAGAGTGGTCAAATAGAAAAGAGAAGGGAAGGGAACCTTAGTTGTGTAAAAACAAAACCAAATGCTCATCGCTATACTGTCAAGAACAAAAAAAAAAAAAAAAAAGGAAACAGAAAAACTTTTTCGCCATCTCTTAGTCTCTTCTCCTTCCCTTGCTTTCACTTGGGACTAATAACGAAAAATCTCTCCCTCTCTGTGTGTTTCCCATTCAGAAGGAAAAAGAAAAAAAACTCATCACTTTCCCCACCACCAACTGCAAACAGAAAGAGGAAACAAAAATAAGAAAAACAGAAGCAGGAAAAACCACCGTGGAGGACAAAATGGATGGCCCAAAGGGGAAATAGTGGCAAAACAGAAAAAAAATAAAAAATAAAAAATGAAAAGTGAAAAGTGAAAAAAAAAAAAAAAGCATAAACACTTTCAAAGCAAACAAGTTGTTGTTGCTGCAGGAAGAGGAAAAGAGATGAGTCTCTCTGCTAGCCACCATAACACTCAAATCAGGTGAAACAAGACATATCTCGAATGAAACACTTGAACATACATACTTGTTTAGTTTTGCCTCCTCAGTGTCTAGATAAGTCAATCAACATATCCACAAACTGTCCGCTGTACGATTGTGGGAACGGTCTTAATCTTATCTTACCAGTCTCTAAATCAGTAATACTTTGCATCAGCTCTTTAATGATCATATTATTGCTGCGACATGACAAAAGATACCCCCTTTCTGAAAATTTGTTTGCTATTTGCTCTTGATGATTATCCATTAATTGATCATTAATGACAACAATCAGTGGCACTGCTACTCCTGCAATGTTATCTCCTACAGCGCTACCACTACTAGGACTTGTACGATTACTATTGGTATTTGCAGTAGCAGCAGTAGCAGTATGACTATGTCTTAAAGTGTCAAGGATCGATCCTGTGCCTGCGTGAGATATCACTAGTCGCGATTCAGATATCAAGTCTTGCACATTATTAGAATATTCTAACCCAATGATAATGAAATCCCATTCCAGTATCCTGTACTCAAAATAGAACCCCTCATTTTCTGTCTTACCATCCTCCTGTTCCTGTTTCTTATATCCATAGTTGATCTTTCTGTACGTTATATCACCTTTCCCATATGACTCAGACATCAATTGTTGAAACTGATCACTGTATCCTAACCCATACTGAATAACAAGCCTATTGAATTTATAGTTGTTGCTAATAAAGTCAACAAACTCTCTAGATACCACTGCCTCAGTCAACTTGGGAAACGGGACTGTGGCTCCACATGTAACAAAAATACTCTTTGAATTCATTATTCTTCTATCTAGGGAAGGAGACGTATTCAATACACGTATATATTCATCTTCAACACATGCTTATACGTGTCTCTGTGTTTCTGTCTGTATGTGAGTCTCCCTTTCTCTCCCTCTCTCACTCTCATTCTCTTTTTAACATATATGTGTATATGTTATGTACCTGGGACATGTATCTAAGTGGTGGCACGGAATTCTATTCCCGTCGTTTTTCGTTCAGGCTTTCCGCCGGTTTTTCTGCGGAAAAAAAAGAAAGGTTTTTTTTTTTTTGGTTTCTTTTCATTTTCTCCCTTTGGAAAAAAGTGGCAAATTAATTTGAACACACTTTATTTTGCTTGTTAGAACAAAACAACAGAAGGTTGGATTCAATCCATACATACATATATACATATATATATATATATATATATATATAGTATACGTAAATGCCTAAGTGCACACTGTTCTGTATACGTTTTCTGTGGAATATCCCTATACAAATACAGATATCCATAGATCATCAAGATAGAATTATTTTCCTTTTGTTAGCATTATATACACTTATTTTTAAAGATGAGTGCCACTTTAATCGCCAATAATAATAATAGTAATAATAATATTACTACTTCTAATGACGTCGGTAGTAGCAGTAACAATAATATGGTTTCGTCTATTGTCCATGAAAATGGTATCAAACCATATTTTGAACAGAAAATTCAGGAAATGGAATTGAAAATACATCGCAAAACATCCAACCTAAGAAGATTAGAAGCCCAGAGAAATATTCTTAATGATAGAGTCCGTTTCATCAAAGACGAACTACGTTTATTACAAGAGCCAGGCTCCTATGTGGGGGAAGTCATTAAAGTCATTTCGGATAAAAAAGTCTTGGTCAAAATCCAACCTGAGGGGAAATATATCGTCGACATATCAAAAGATATTAATATTAAAGATTTGAAAGTGTCTCAACGTGTTTGTTTAAAAAGTGATTCTTATACGTTGCATAAAATATTGGAGAATAAATCTGACCCCTTGGTCTCCTTGATGATGGTGGAAAAAGTACCTGATTCAACATATGATATGGTCGGTGGGTTGACTAAACAAATTAAAGAAATCAAAGAAGTCATCGAATTACCTGTGAAACATCCAGAATTATTTGAAAGTCTGGGTATTGCACAACCAAAAGGTGTCATCCTTTATGGACCACCTGGGACAGGTAAGACACTTTTGGCAAGGGCTGTTGCGCATCATACAGATTGTAAATTCATTAGAGTCTCCGGTGCAGAATTGGTACAGAAGTATATCGGGGAAGGGTCTCGTATGGTCCGTGAACTGTTTATAATGGCACGTCAACATGCACCATCCATCATATTTATGGATGAAATCGATTCCATCGGTTCAAGCCGTGTCGAGAGCACAGGTGGTGGCGATTCAGAAGTCCAAAGAACAATGTTGGAGCTATTAAACCAATTAGATGGGTTCGAAACATCGAAGAACATTAAGATTATAATGGCCACAAATAGATTAGATATCTTGGATCCAGCGTTATTAAGACCAGGCAGAATTGATAGAAAGATCGAGTTCCCTCCTCCAACTGTGGCTGCAAGGACAGAGATTTTGAGAATCCATTCACGTAAAATGAATTTGACTCGTGGTATCAATCTAAGAAAAATCGCAGAGAAAATGAATGGTTGTTCTGGTGCTGATGTTAAAGGTGTATGTACAGAAGCTGGTATGTATGCATTAAGAGAAAGAAGAATCCATGTGACTCAAGAAGATTTCGAATTAGCCGTGGGAAAAGTCATGAACAGAAATAATGATACCACAATCTCATCTGCCAAACTGTTCAAATAAGCATACACACAGACATATATATACATATATATATATGTGTATATTTATACTTTATATTGTAATAAAATCTGTTACTATTAGCGATTGGACATTAGCACTGCTATCAAAATATATCTCATGTTTTTTTTTTTTTATAGAAAAAGGCTTCATAAAAAGAATCAAAGTCACGATCCATCGAGCCCTATGATATTGTCTGACCTTGAACAACAATAACAACAACAACAGGTACTAATGTCCAATATACATATTTCTACTGTTTCTTCTCCGGGGTATTACTATAACAAAAATGGATTTTGGGATGATTTGCAACGGAATGTAGAAATTCCTGCCGCTACCAAACCAACACAATCCCGTGGGGAAAAAACCACGACGGCAACAATTTGTAATTGTTTTTTTTGTAATTTTTTTTTTTTTTTTTTTTTGCTTTTTGCTTTTGATTTCGTCAATTTTCAATTTCACTCAGAGGAATTGACGTTTGCCTCAATTCTCCAGTAGAGGAAACATTGAATTAAATGTAAGGATATTTAATGTCATTTAGCAAAAGTTTAAGGAATTTCATATGTTTTTACGTCGATTTGTGGATCGAATATTCTTTTAGTAAGAAGAATAACCTCTGTCTGTCTCTCTTTTTCCCATTTATTTTTATTTTTAATTATTCTCTTTGTATATTTATTCTATTTTTTGTGTGAAACTTCTTGTTAATATTCCTTCCCCTTTGCTTTCAAATAGTGGGATAGAACCAATATACTCAACCCTTCTTTGTTGCCGTATATATCATTCACAATTTAAGTTTATTCAGTGTGCAGTATGGCTGAAGAAACTACACAACCTACAAAGACTCCACCGGCAGTTACACCTGTGGACATGTCTACCCCTTCATCCACTGTAAGTAATATTTCCTCAAACTCCAGTTCCAACTATAGCAACAACAATAACAGTTTTGGTCCAAGACAAAACAATAATAACAGTAATTATAACAACTATAATAATAGAAATAGGTCGTACAATGGGTCAAGACAATCTCATTCAAGAAATTATAACAGCAATAACAATAACGGCTATAATTATAACTATAACAAGAACTCTCCTAATGGGTATCCTCGTTATCCCAATGTGAAAAGTAGATCAAGTAATTATAATAATAGCACTTACACTAGCCCCAAGAATAATACAAATAGATTTAATAATGGTAGTAGATTTAACAGTTCACAATATTATAATAACAGTATCAACAATCCAAATATGGTAATCCCTGGAAGTGAAGATATGATGAATCAGCCACAAACAGGCATGGCATGGTCAGGCTATTATATTCCTCAAATGTACTACATTCCACAACAAATGGCAGCAGCCGCAGCCGCTATGGTCTCTGTTGGTACAAATAACACCAAAAATACCAGAGGACAGATGGATAGCTCTGACAATAACAGTAATAATAGTTCCAATATTTCTTCTCAAGTAGCATCACCACAGCTTAATGCTGCATCTTTGGTTCCAACGGCCAGATCTGGTGGAACAACACGTTTAACGTCAAATAATAAAAGTAATAGTAATAATAATAATAACATTAACAATAATAATAACTCAAATAGTAATAACAATAATATGGATTCTAATGGCCAAGCCATTTCATCAAACAATTTACTATCCCCTGATTTAACTAATTCTACATCTTTTGTATCCCCACCAAAGAAGACAACCATTGAAATTACTACAAAAAGTGGTCAAAAATTAGATTTGAATCAAATTCACAGTCAATATAAAGCATCTTCTTCATCTTCAACAAATAATAGGAAAGATTCTCATTCTGAATCTGATGTAAATGAAGATCAAAAGAAAGGTGATAATGCAACAAGCCATGGAGTCTATGATAAAGAGACTAATAATGTTGTGATGAATGAAGAATCCGAAGCTGAGAAAAATAAAAAAGCGTTTTTGGAACAAGTTAGATTACGAAAATTGGAAATGGATAAGAAGAAACAATTAGAATCACATCCAAACTTAGAGACAAAGGACAGAGAGATTAAAAATAACTTAACTCAAGAGGATACAGGTCCTGAATCAAGAGATGGCAGTCAACTACAAGAATCTAATGAATTTAAGGAACAAGAATCTGAGCATGTTATGACTTTTGCTGAAAGAATGAAATTGAAAAAACGTACCCAAGAAATTGACCATACTGATCCTACTATTATTAGCTCTTCAAATAGGGAAGCAGCACATAAACCAGATACAACTTCCCAAGCAGATTCTCAGCCATCGCATAGCAAAAACGAAGATACAACGACAAAACAATTCGATGATAATGAAACTAATAGGGATTTTAGTAATTTACAAGATAACCAAGCAATTGCCACTAGTGATGAAAGTAATGATAATGATAATGATGATCGCATAAGTATAACTGAATTTATGGAAAAATTAAAAAATGCAAAGCCAATTGACGATATTTATTCATTCAAGTATCCAGAAGATATTGAATCACCAAATGAAAAATACAAGAAACCACAGATCAAATACACTTATGGTCCCACTTTTCTTTTACAATTTAAGGATAAAATTAACTGCAAACCAGATAAAGAATGGAGTGAGGCCACCAAATCTAAGATTGTAATTCTACCAACTATGGCCAGACAAAGAACTAGAGTAAACTTTGCTGGTGGTTCTGAAAATACAAGAGCTGGCTCTTCTAGAAACTTAGAGAGTAGATCCAACTCCAGAGCAACCCCCAAGAGACAATTGTCAAAGAGAGGAGATGACAGAAGATCCAACAGACCAACTTATACACCAAGACGTGAAAGAATGGAGAATCTATCAAGACGTGATACTAGACGAGAATCTACCAACATTCCACCACAAGAAAAACCAGAACCACCAAAGGAGGAGGTAGCACCATTAGTTCCTAGCGCTAATAGATGGGTTCCAAAATTCAAAGCCAAAAAGACAGAAAAGAAATTGGCTCCAGATGGTGTAACAGAATTGTTGGATAGTGAGGAAGTGCAAAGAAAGATGAAATCGTTATTGAACAAGCTAACTCTTGAGAAGTTTGATCCAATATCCACAGATATAATTAGCATTGCCAATCAGTCACAATGGGAAACTAATGGTGAAACTTTGAAGAGTGTTATTGAACAAATATTCTTAAAGGCATGTGATGAACCATATTGGTCTTCTATGTATGCCCAGCTTTGTGGTAAAATTGTTAAGGATCTAAAGACAGAGATTAGTGACGAAAATAACGCAGGCAAATCAGGTCCAAAATTAGTTTTGCATTATTTAGTGGTTAGATGTCATACTGAATTTGAAAAAGGTTGGACCGATAAGTTGCCAACAAATCCAGACGGTTCACCATTAGAACCTGAAATGATGTCTGATGAATATTACGCCTTGGCTGCTGCCAAGAGAAGAGGTCTGGGTTTGGTACGGTTCATTGGGTTTTTATACCGTCTAAATTTGTTAACTGGTAAGATGATGTTTGAATGTTTCCGCAGATTAATGAAGGACCTTACTGAAAATGTAAGTGAAGAAACTTTAGAATCATTAGTGGAACTGTTAACGACTGTTGGTGAACAATTTGAAAACGACTCATTTAGTACTGGCAAGGGTACATTGGAAGGTTCTGTTTTATTTGATAAATTATTCCAATTAATACAGTCTATTATTGATGAAGGTAAGATATCTAATAGAGTCAAGTTTAAATTAATTGATGTTAAAGAATTGAGGGAAGATAAAAATTGGAATAGTGAGAAGGCAAATCAAGGCCCTAAGACTATCCAACAAATTCATGAAGAAGAAGAAAAGGCTCGTCAAGAAAAGGCCACAAGTTCAAGAGCTCCATCAAGACGTACCAACACATCTACCTACAACCGTAGTGAGAGGACAGGTGCATTTAAAAGAGATATGTCTAGGGATAATTTTAATAACAATTATTATTCCTCTAATACCGTATCTAGTAATTACGGCATCAGAAATTCACAATTTTCCAATGTTGGTGGTACTCAAAGATATAATACGAGAAATATCATTAAAGAAGAAAAACCTGCACCAACACAACCAATCAATAGATTTGATGCTTTGTTACACGCTGCTGGAGATGAATAGTGGTGAAAATTTTGTTTTCCTCTAAAGAAAAGAAAGATTAGCATAATACAATACTTTTATTACTTGTTTATTTTCAATCATGTATCGTGTTTCTTTTACTAATGGACAAAAAAATTAGATTTTGTTTTGATAGTTGTATAGAAATTCCACCATAGCCAATATATATATATATATATATATATATATATATATTATTCATTATTATTATGATGTAAACAACAATATTGTCATTGTATATCTATATGTATATTATCTAAATTTTTTTTATAAATATTATTACAATTAAATTTACACATTATTAGGAGACATTTTATTTTTTAATTGCCGTTGTCTTTCTAATCCTTCCCTACGTTTTCTTTCCCTTCTTTCCTCTTTCGTCTCTTTTATTTCTGATTGTGAATTGAAATTAGAGTCTAATGGTTTTGATATGATTTCTTTGTCAATAGCAGCATATAATTCGTCCATTTTCTTTTTATTTTCAATAAACTTTGATATAGTTAATTTATTCAAAACATTATTAATATATTGCTTTGAAACGAAGAACGTTAGCATGTTGTTATCCTTTTCATCTAAGAATCCAATAGGTATATCTAATTTGATATTAATCCTAATTGCCACAATATTATTAGATCCAATACCACTCTCTCTGAAACCACAAGACATCGCAACATTAAATAATTTGCTTGCCATTTGAAAGTCTCTACATTTAACGTGTAATATAAAGGGTTCATACTTATATAAAATATACCTTACAGAATTATCAAACTCATTAGTATTATCATCCACTGACTGAAATCGGATCTGTTCAGTCTCTGATATATTATTTAACCAATTTAGAACCTCATCTTGTTCATGTGTTACAAACAACCATCTACCACCAAGACCTTTGCCACCACTCTTGACATCCTTTTTGTTGATTAATTTTGCACCTTCCACAAAAACGCTAATTCTACCAGAACAAGATGAGGTAGTAATCATATCTTTGTGAGAGTTAATCAAGTGCATAATAGGTAAGCATAGTTGATCGATAGTGCCCTTTGGTGATAAATCTGGTTCTAAGGAGTTTATCTCTGCAAGAATTGCTTTCTTTTTTTGATCAAATGGATTCTGTTTTGACATATTTCACCGGCTTCGAATAAGGATAGATCTTTTCAAACGAGAAGAGCAAATAAAATATAAATTGAGTGTTTATTACATATTTTAGTCAAGTTTGGGTATCAGATACACATTATTTTTTTTTTTTTTTAGTAGTGTCGAGATTTCTGTAATTTCTATATTTTAATCATTTTTGGTTCTTTTTTTTGCAATTTTTTCCACTCATTATTGCTACAATTATATAGAACTGTATAAAAACAAAATAGCATATCTTCTACAAAAAGAAATTAATTAGTGCAAGTGGTAATAAATAGGAAAACAAGGCTACTTAATTCTATATTTAGCAATACAAGTGTACACTGTTTTTTCATAATGTTCCACATAGTGTTTTAATCATTACTAATACTACTACATTTATTCAGTTTTTACTAATGAAAATCTAGAGAAATAAATATTAATGAAAAATACTAAATAACAAGTAGATAAAATTGAATAAATATATATTAGATTTTACGATTACATTTTATATTAACATATCACAAAAAAATTTTTTTTAATTTCTTCTATTTATCTATTGGTTAGTGATTCTGGTTAGTCCTATTAGAGGATTCTACATCTAATCAATGTCATATCTTCCATAGAAAAGTGTTATCAGCAAATACGATCTCCGCACGAATCTTTATGCAATGTGAAGATAATCATTTCCATCGATTATCTAAACGTTATCAACAATCCCCGTATTCGTGTGTTATTCACTCAATTGCCATGACTACTATCAACAATTTTCTGAGATATCGCCTATCTTATCTCAAAATAAAAAAAAAATTCATAATCCTTGAAAAAGACAGAAAACAACAATAGAAAAACAATAAAAACATGCAGGATACATGCATCCGTGATCTGGTGACATGTACAAAGCCTAATACTAATCCTTAAAGATATTTACCTACCCCATATTCATTTTTTTATATTCCCTCCGTATTCACACTTATAAATGAATGTTATTTAATGCCTTAGTTGCACCGATCACACCATGAGTATCAAAGTACGACCACTATGTACAACGCTACCAATTTTCAGTTGTAATCTTAATAGCTACAATTAAGATTTAGACAATTTCCAAATAAGAAAACACGTAGGTACACAATATGAAACTATTTACTGAAGAACAAGAAGAACAATTCAAAAAAATTGTTGTTAATCAATATCAGTGCGTTGATGTCATTGGAGAAAAACTCGGTGGTAAAATCTTATCCGTATCTGATGAATGGTTTGCTGTTGCTGAAAATCTTATTAAACCTACTCGACCCATCCGAGATGCAAATCGATTTACATATTCTGGAGCGTGGTATGACGGTTGGGAAACTAGAAGACACAATGAAAATGAATACGACTGGGTTATTATACAAATGGGTATTAATGCTGCCCAAATTGTAGGCGGTGAAATAGATACTGCATTTTTCAATGGTAATCATGCTCCATATGTGTCTGTTGAAGCATTGTATGATGAAAATAGTCACTTGACAAATAACAATAATAACAACACAGTCATTGAAGAGGATGATCCTAGATGGGAAACAGTTATTGAGAAGTTTGAATGTGGTCCATCACAGAGACATTTTTTCATAAGAGATACAGGGTTAACTCAATCCACATATACCCATGTGAAATTGAAAATGTATCCAGATGGAGGAATTGCTCGTTTTAGACTATACGGTAAAGTTACCCCACTACCTATTGACTATAATAAAATGGAATACATTGATTTAGCATATGTAGGTAATGGGGGTGTGGCTGTCAGTGTCTCTGATCAACATTTTGGAAGTGCAGATAACCTTCTGCTTCCAGGGAGAGGAAAAGATATGTCTGATGGTTGGGAAACTAAGAGATCCAGGGAGCCGAACCATTCAGACTGGGTTATCATCCAGTTAGGTCACAAGTCAACATATATTCATAAAATAATCATTGATACAGCACATTACAGAGGTAATTTTCCACAGTATATAACTGTACATGGTTCACTTGATGGGAGTGAATGGATTGAACTTGTTGGTAAATCCAAAACCGGTCCTGATAAAATCCATGAATATATTATTGACAAAGAGATAACCATTAGTCAAGTTAAACTAACTATTATTCCTGATGGTGGTGTTAAGAGAATTAGAGTATTTGGTAAGTAATCATATAAAGTTTGTCCACAGTAGTTTATTCCATCACTTGCTCATTTTTTTTTTTTAATTAGAGAAAAACTAAATGATTATTTCAAGGTGCAGTTATTATTTGTGGGATGATGTATTAGTCTTTATATAACATGTATCGTTACATAAATGGTTTATTTCAAAAAAAAAAAGAAAAAAACGTAAAAGTATTTCACAATATGTATCAAAAAATTTGGATTTTTAAATTTGTCATATCTTCAAACTCTAAATTGTCAGGTTTTGACATAGCCTTCTTCAATTGCAAAATATCACATCTTCCATTATCTCTAATATTTATAAATAATAAAACTAACAGAAGTGTAGCCTCAACTGCAAAAATCTATTTTCCAAACCAACGTACTATCTCAATGTGTTTAACTAACTTCAAGGTGTCATCGAATCTAGTAATATCTTCTCCTTCTAGATCCTTTGTATGAGAGTGTAAATCATTATTTTTTTTTATTTGTATTTAGTTGAGTGTTAGATTCTTCTATATTCACTTCGGTCATGTCGACGTTATTGAGATTCCTTGAGTCCCTTGACGACTTATTATCTGGTGATAGACTAGACATAATAATCTAGATAACTATAATAGATTAACCTTGTGATTTTTGTTGTTGCTAGATAGGACATCAACTTACTTTTATGAAATCCTGAATCATCAGATCTTGTCTCCTTCCTTTCTCCTTCTTCTTAAACTAAAAAACGCTTCATACTATAATCTTATTTTATATACTTCTTGTTCCGAGATAATTTCTGCTGCCAGGACTATAATGTTAACTTTTAAACAAAAGAGGTACGTACAAACGTATTTAACAAAAAGAATAGATGAATGAGTTGCCTTACTACTGATATCATGTACTATTTGAGATTTTACTCTGTTTTTTTGCAAAGGGAATCGAACGTTCTGAACAATTTCAAACAATTTATTTTTAGCTGCGTTATTTTTTCATTGCAGATCTTTTGTGACATAGTTATCACAAAACACTAAACTACTCGCAGATGTGCAATTGTGAGACGGGTTAGTGGCAGGGACTTCTATATTTGTAGAAAGATGATGGACTCTGTTGTCGAGAACTGTCATTCAGAGATGGTTTAAATCAGCTGTACATCATTTTGTAAGTTTTTTTTTCTGTCCTTGTGAGTTTTAGTCTATTTATATTAAACATATCAGTCTATATGGGCCATAAATTTTTTGTTGAATCATTTTTTTAATGAAACGATATTGATGACAGTAGAGAATGTAGAGAAACCTTATCCATCTTGGAAATAGTCTTTTCAATATCATTGTTTTATGTCAGTTTCCTTCGTTTTTTATTTTGTTTGTTTCTTGTTTTGTAATAACATGATAATATTTTATATATTACAAACAAAAAACCCCATTGCATATGTAAAAGTAGATATCTTTTTTTATCTGAAAATTGTCTTAGGTTCTTGCAATAAACTGTACTTGACTCGCAAAATTAATTGAAATGACTTGAATTAAAAATAGAGGAAAAATTACATCTAAATGACTTTGTTTATTTAAACTTTAACTTTATTATATAAAGGACAACATTACTTTAAATCTACATTACACAATAATAAAAAGCATATACTTGAATATTAAACAATTAACTATTACAAAATGAACACATGATTTTATTTCCCCCCTTCTTTCCTATAGAGTGTATCTAAAATTGGGGTTTTCAAAATCTGTCATATCTGCAAATTCCAAATTATCAAACTTTTGTGCTCCTCTTTCTAGTTCTAATTTATCACGTCTCTTGTTCTCTCTAATATTTAATAATAGTAATGCAGATAGAATAACAATCATAGCTACGTAACATACAACCATAGATGTCTTAGCACCTTGATAACCAGGTGCTTGTTTGGCAATAAAACATTGTGGACCAGCTAAATTTGCTGCAGCATATGCAACAAGATTGATAGAAGATACTGTCCATTTTTTTGTATAACCAGAGGAGTTTGCACTAATATTTGATAGAATACAGATCAATGAAACTGGAGAAATATACCATAGATAGGCTCCAGCTAATCTTGCACTCTTTGAATGGTGAGCATAGGCTAACATACAACTGGCTATCAACGAAAGTACTGCACTTAAGATAGCCCAAGCTAATCTATATTTGAAAAATGGAAGCTTTTTAATACCACAATAATATGCTAATATACCAAATAAGGGACACCCCACCAATTCAACAGCACCAGATGGTAGCCCCATCAGTAATGTATCTTTAGTAGAATATCCAAAATCACTATGTAGAAGAATGCTTAAAAAATTAGAGATACCACCATTGGGGATATTGGAACTTACTGTAAAAAGAAAGTATAACCATGTTCTTGGATCCCTTAAAGCTTCAATGATTTGATATTTCTTAATTTCATGATTACCAAACCCTTGTTGATTTGTTCTGATTCTTTCTACAACCATCAATTTTTCTGTTTTTGATAAAAATTTGGCATTTGTTGGTGAATCCGGTATCCAGTAGTAAATTAATGCACCAAGAAATATAGTGATAACACCGATTATGACAAATAATGTTTTCCAGGCAGTTATAGTATAAGAATCCTTATGAATATAGACACCATATGCTATGGCATTTAGTAGGATTGACCCCAAACCATTCATACCAAACCAGATTGAAATTCTAGTAAACTGTTCCTCTGTTTTCCAATATTGGGCTGTAATAATTGTAAAACATGGCGTAACCACACTTTCTGCACAACCTAAAAGTACTCTTAAGACAATAAAACCGGAATAATTAATATGTGGGGCCGCATGACAACACAGTAACATACCCCAGACAATAATAAAGATGCCTAACATTTTAGACATATATTGACTCTTTTGAAACAACACTTGTACAGGACCCAAATTCATAAATAGATATCCAAAATAAAAAGCAGAACCAACCCATGAATATTGGTTACCGTGCATTTTTAAATCTGTACGCAGACCCATAACTGCCGCAGACCCAGTTGCAATTTTATCCATAAATTGTACTGCATAAATAAGACACATCAAAGGAAACATACACAAATCTATTTTCCAAACCAACTTTCTATCTTGTTCTGGTGTTATTTCAATTTGTTTAGCCTCATCGGCTAACTTCATGGCATCATCAACTCTTTCATTATCGATCAAAACAACATTCCCATTGGGTGAAATGACAGTACTCAAAATGGCCTTTGCATTATGTTCATTCAAACTTCCTTTTTCTATATCAGCCTCAGAAATATGGATTAAATCTTTATCCTCATCGATAGAAGATTTTTTGCTATCTAATGAAACTTTAGACATCTTTCTTTGCAATATTTTATATTATTACTTTTTTTTTGCTTCCACTAATCAATTTAGTTAGTTTGCATTACTTCTCTATAATCAGAGAAAATGGTTAGTATTATGGTTCGAAATACTACTCAATACACATATCCCCCATATATATTTATAGTTTTTCAGCATTTGTAATATGACTCATGATGAGTCAGCTTATGCTGTATCAACCTAAGTATATTAGATGTTAATATCTGATACTATATTATCTAAACCTTTGATGATTACTATATCATGCTCTGGTCATAGGTCATACAATAACATATTACATTTCCCCTGATAAGATCAAGCTGACAAAGATGAATTAAGAAAAGTAATAAAATTATATTTTGTCATGATAAGACCAACAGGACAATGACAGGCAACCTGCATTTGGTAATAATACGTTTAGAGAAAAAAAAAAAGCTGTTTCAGATCTAAATAATTTCAAAATAAAATCAAACGCAATCAATCAATGAAGGGAGGAAGAAGCAACGCACAGTCGTAGTCATCCATCAAATAAGATACTCTCTATTTCTTATCTTTCCTTGATTACTTGTCTTATCAACTGTTGATTCTCTTCTTATCAACATTTAGAAAAAGAAACGTTTTCCTTCTTTTTTTTTTCCGGACACAAAGATCAAAAGGGAAAGTTCGGCCGACCGACTCAACAATAAATATGGTAACAAATTTGTTTGCGACACAAAATAATAATTATCAAAGGTAATCATGACGTTAAGAAATCAGTAAAAAGTTGTAGTTATTCTAGACGCTGCGTTGAAATTATTTAATCCAATAACTGCACAAAATAATAATAAATAGAAGCTGGATATATTAGTCTCAAGAAAGGCTTATTGGTTTCGTTATCTATAATTTATTCTTTTTTCTATTCCACTGTGTATAGGTGTGTGTGTGTGCAATGGTATAGCGTTAAAACTAACAGAAAATCAGGAAAGATAGAAGAAGAGAAAAAATGGTAGTAAAAATTAAATGTGAAATTCTAAGTAAAGATAAGTTTAAACCATACGGTTCAATATTATCACCTGAAGAAGAAGTATGTACATTAAGTGATAAAGACAGGAACGCTAATCAAGGGACAGCGATTAAAATCAATCAGGTAAGTGATATAACATATGGCGGACCGAATAAAAGTATCACCCCAAATATAAATTTTTTCCGTTGTTTCACTCCACCACATCTAAAAAGATGTTTTAGCAACGAGATATTAAATGATGTCACACATACTGTTAAACTCCTTGAACAACACCCATTAAGTTCCCAAACTTTTATTCCACTTGGTGGGCCTATTAACGAATACAGCTATTTAGTAATTGTAGCATTACCAAACAAACAAGAATCAAATGAAGAAAAAAATGTTCCAGATATTACAACTTTAAAAGCGTTTTTATGCAAGGGTAATCAAGCAATAACTTATGGAAAAGGCGTATGGCACGCACCAATGATTGTGGTGGGTGATAGAGAGTTTTTAGATTTTGCTGTGGTAATTTATGAAACTTTAGACCCAAATAAACCAGAATTGGATTGTGTTGAAAGGGTTTATGATACTCCTGAAACAGAAATACTTATAACTTTTTAAAATTTGGTTCAGTGGAATTGAGAACAATTTTTACAAGATATAAGTTAGAAAATGGATTACTGCAGAGGCCAAAGACTACTATGCTGGTAAGACTAATGACCCCAAGACTAATTTCAAGAGCTAGTGGATGTTGCTCCTGAAAATCTGCTCTAATTTTTTTTATATACAATGTACTTTACACATAATACGGGTAAATATATAGAAGAATGATCAAAAATATGCTAACGTATATGTATATATAACATGTTTTTATAAAAAAAGAAAAGTAATAAGAAACTGATGTCTCACAAATAATATGCACCAATTAATTGTATTAAACTGTAGGAAGTGGAGCAATGATCGATTTATATTGTGACTACAGTTTTCCTAATAGTTTCTATTTGAGTTCTGTGACTTTCCACCTCATTACATTCTTACCACACCTGATACACTGATGGAGATGTCATTAGAATCACAAAATGGCATTTGTTAGAGAACACAAACCAAATCACTCTGCTAAAACACTTTGTTGCAAAAAAGATTAGATAAGAGAAGGTGAGATTAGATAAGATAAGATAAAAACTTCTGTAGAAGGGAAGTCGATACCTTTTTTTATCGTACTGTTGAGCATCAGAAAAAGTTTTACGATAACGAAGTCAAAAGCGAAAAAAAAAGTCACTGATATTGATAAAAAAAAGCTGTAATTTGTAACTACAAAGATCACGCAATATTCAATTACTGCATAACTAAACAACGATAAAAAAAATAAGTATAAGGAAACTTGAAGAACTATGACTCACTCACTAAGCATATATATATGTCAAGAGTTATAAAAGTGAAATGAAGGTGCCCTTGATTCTTTTAGATTCAATTTCCAAATTTAATACGTGCTAGTCACGTATTATTTAGATATATATGTTGTTCTTCTATTTTATGTTGTTGCAACAGATTCATTAAACAGCAATCAAGCAAAACAAGCATCAACACTTTAATCACTTTTTTTTGTTTTAGTTTCATTCAATTAGTTAATTTTGCATTTTCAAACATGGTTAGAATCAATTTAGATAATGTCCAATTATATGCTAAAATAGATACTACTCCACAATTTTCACCTTCCAAAACTACCGTTGCTGATATTTTGACTAAAGAAGCATTGGAATTTGTCGTGCTATTACATAGAACTTTTAATACCAGACGTAAAGCTTTATTGAAAAATAGAGAAATTGTTCAAGAGAAATTGGACGCTGGCACTTATCAATTTAACTTCTTACCTGAAACTGAAAACATTCGAAACGATACCACATGGCAAGGTGCTATTCCAGCGCCTGGTTTAATTAACAGGTCTGCTGAAATTACTGGTCCACCAGTTAGAAGTATGCTTGTGAATGCTTTGAATGCTGAAGTCACGACATATATGACTGATTTTGAGGATTCTTCTTCTCCAACATGGTTCAATATGATTTATGGTCAAGTTAATCTATATGACGCTATCAGAAATCAAATTGATTTTGTTACTCCAAGAAAGGAGTATAAACTTAAGGATGATTTTGCCAAGTTGGCCACTGTTATTGTTAGACCTCGTGGTTGGCATATGGTTGAGAAGCATCTCTACGTTGATGGAGAACCAATTAGTGCTTCCATATTTGACTTTGGTTTATTCTTTTTCCATAATGCAAAAAAATTGGTTGAAATAGGCAAAGGTCCATATTTTTATTTACCAAAGATGGAACACCATTTAGAGGTGAAATTATGGGATGATATCTTCTGTGTGGCACAAGACTATATTGCCATGCCAAGAGGGACTATCAGAGCCACTGTTTTAATTGAAACGCTACCTGCTGCCTTTCAAATGGAAGAGATCATTTATCAAATGAGACAACACTCTAGTGGATTGAATTGTGGTCGTTGGGATTACATATTTTCTACAATCAAGAAATTAAGAAATCAACCAGAAAAAGTTCTACCTAATAGAGACCAAGTCACTATGACTTCTCCATTCATGGATGCATATGTGAAGAGATTGATCAATACTTGTCACCGTAGGGGTGTACATGCCATGGGTGGTATGGCTGCCCAAATTCCTATCAAGAACGATCCAAAAGCTAATGAAATCGCCATGGAAAAAGTCCGTCAAGATAAAATAAGAGAGATGACCAACGGTCATGATGGTTCGTGGGTTGCACATCCTGCTTTAGCTCCTGTGTGTAATGATGTTTTTGCAGAAATGGGGACCCCAAATCAAATATATTATATTCCTGAAACATCTGTCGTTGCAGCTGACTTATTAAACACCAAAATAGCTGGCAGCAAAGTTACAACTGAAGGTATCAGAGTCAACTTAGATATTGGGCTACAATATATGGAAGCTTGGTTAAGAGGATCTGGTTGTGTTCCAATTAATAATTTAATGGAAGATGCTGCCACTGCCGAAGTGTCTCGTTGTCAATTATATCAATGGGTTCGTCATGGAGTTGTACTAGATGATACAAATGAACCAGTAACCGCAGAACTAACCACAAAAATTTTAAAGGAAGAAGTTGCCAAACTAATTGCTCAATCTCCTGTTGGAGACAACAATAAATTCGAATTGGCCGCTAAGTACCTTTTACCCGAAATTAGAGGAGAAAAATTTAGCGATTTCTTGACTACATTACTTTATGATGAGGTTATTGATCTAGCTGAAAAACCAATAGATTGTTCTACGTTATAGATTGATGATTATGTAATGATTATTTTATTTTCTGTTTATTGTATGTAATAAATCAACTCATAGAGTAAAAGATCAAATTTCTTTTGATGTTATCTCTCTTATCAATGATTTCCTATCTGTTATCTTTTTTTTCTATTATTTAGATGGTTAAATCTTATTCTTTAATATATAAAAGGATGATATAGACGTATTGGATATCGATTTTTTCTTGTATATTTGATATTTTCTCTAAACTTCATATTTCTGATGACAATACAGGGTGCCACATAAAAAGAACATAATTAATTAAAGAATCAGATATTATCAGCATGCAAACTAAGTTGCTAGTGGTCAATCCAAACAGTTCTCAGTCAATGACTGAAGCAATAAAAGAAAATATCGAAAATAAGTTTCTATTTTATTTATCTGCTCAAGAGAAACCGACTATAACATATTTCACAGCTCCAAAAAATGCACCACTTCAAATTGAAGATGAAAAAACTAGTATTGATAGTTTAAACGAATGTTACCCAGTACTAACTGATACCCAATCAGACTTCTATTATGGAAATTTCAGAGGAATTTTAGTAGCATGCTTTTCTGATCATCCTTTAGTTCACACTTTAAGGGAACGAAATAAATTGGATAAAAACAATACATTGATATTAGGTCTGTTAGAAACTAGTATAAATTATTGCAGTATGTATGGGGATCAACCATTTTCTATTATTACTTCAAATAAGGAGTGGGTGTCAATATTAAACAAATCTGTTGAAGAAAATCTTTTGACAAATTATGTTACTAAGAACAATTTATGGAGAGGTACTGTTTCAACTGATCTGCAAGTACTAGATTTACATGACCCCAAAAACTTTGAATTAATAGCAATGAAAATTAAAAGAGAAAATGTGAACAGACTTGGATCAACGTTAGTAATATTGGGTTGTGCTGGGTTTTCTGGATTAAAAGAGCCTCTTACTTCTAAATTTAATTATGAGATTAAATTTATCGATCCTATTACTATTGGTCTAAAGTTATTGTTTTTTGCTGTAGAAAGTTAATAGTAATTTTTTTTTCTTATTTCATGTATATATATAATCTCTTATATATTAAGATTCATTTAATTTAATATGTTATTGTATGAAAAGATGTTTAAATGAGAAAAAATATATCTTATAAGAATATGAAATTTAAAAATAAATGCTTATGCTGGAAGGTACTAGATATATATAAAACTAGATATATATAAAACGATCATTTTTTAGTTAAAACTTGACAATAGAGTCTAAAAGTGCTGAAACAGAAGATTGTAGAGTAAAATAAAATGCACCAGTAAGATTTCAAGCAATATATATAACTCTTACAGCAAAAACATCTTTATGGTAGAATTATTGTCAATAAGATACTTTAACCTTCAGATACTTAAATGGAATATCTAAGTCTCCTAAAAGGTTACAATGATGAACTAGTAATTACCCCTAAAATAAATATAGTGGAAAATATCAATTAATTATAATATTCTATATTCATTTTCAAGCAAATAAAAAGAACATGAAGTAATCGACAATTCAACATATTTTCCTCATTACTACTTTTCATAAAATATCTATTTTATATTACTTTATCTTAACACATTTTAGGTAATTTCTATAGAACTCAAGAACAACAATCGTAATTGATATATCTAATACTTTGTCTATGTTAAATAGCAGTCAAAAGATGAGGATATGTGCTAATAATATTATTAGTCAGGGTGCTAATTCCCATCAAAAAGTTCATATCACTATGCCAACAAATTTTAATTATAAAAGCTATACAGCTAGCCTTGCATGCAAGTCATCCTCTATACGAAAAAAAAGTAAGTCTACACATTCCTCCTGTATGTTTAAATCATCATTTATCTAACTGGTGACTTCTAATACTACAAAATGCTTGAATTTACCTGTATCAAACACAACTACAAATTCATCAATAACAACCACAAAGAACACATCAAAATTATTAAAACAAATAATATATATACATCTACATGTTGCGTGGACGAGAACCACTAATACACAACCTTCTCATTCTTCCAATCCATGTCATAGACACTGACAAGATCATCTGTACAATTATTCTTAATAAGCTCTGATCTCCATTGCTCCTCAAAGTTTTCAACGTTAGCCCATCTCTGGAACCAACCTTTGTCTTTTAAAAAATTATTTACTGGTGTCCCTGGGATAGGAAAGAACCAACAAAGTATTAAATACACAACCATTGCAACAAAAAATCCAACAGGATAACCAATATAATACAATCTGATGGCACCTTCTGCTACAAGAATATTGTCACCAACATCATGGATAAATCCTGGCAGATTTGGAGCAATGCCACACAAATATGCTACTATTGCTCTCCAATTAATTCCAAATTTATTACCATACATATAAAAACTATCTTTATGAGATAGAAATAAATGGGTTAATTTCAGATAGCCCCTTCTAACGATATAATAGTCAGCACATATAACACCAGCTATGCTGGATAAGAATATAGCATATGCACCTAAAGCATTAGTAAATTTACTAGAACTTGACATCATATTCCAAGGACAGACACAAAGAGCCATCATAATACAGAAAACACCACCACGTTTGATATTAATATAACGTGGGAATAAAGCCGTCATGTCTGTACCACATGATAGGGAATTTGCAGAAATATTTGTACCTAGTTGGGCAAGAGCAAATACAAATGCTATTAAAAACACACCTGCTCTCGTACCCCTAGTATATGATGTCTCTAAAAATCTTCCAAGGACATCCAGTGGTGACCAATAGTTGACACCATACATTTCATAACCAGCAGCGGTGACAATAATCCCAATCAGACATGTGATGGCAAAAAATAATGGAATGGCTATCAATTGGGACCATAAAGATGCATTGGGATTTTTGGCAAATCTACTAAAATCTGGTGCATTAATAATTAAGGCTGCAAAATTGGAAATACAAGACATTAGTGATCTTACGAATATCCAGGAAAATTCAGAGCCCTCAGGAGCAGAGTCATTTAAGGATGATAATGCAATCTTTCCATGAGATCGTTTCAAAGACCATATCAAGAAACCAAAAGCAGCAAATGGTATCAATATAGCTTTTAAGGTAAAAAGATGTCTAATTTTATGGGGTGGGACCAAAACAAATGGTATACTTATCACCCAAAAAATAAAAAAACACATAAATTCATAAGTATTGGTGTTGGGTGACCCAAAATGATTTGGAATTCTTTGTTGTAAATCTTTTCCAAATATTGACCTTAACATCAAAGAAATTGGTTGAGAACCTAACCAAGCTTGAACAGCATACCACACAATTGCCATAACTATTCTATTAATAATTGGCCATAACGAAAAAAATATACCAAATGATGCTCTACAGCTGATTGGAAAACACAAATGATATGCTGTACCAAAACGTGAGTTAAGTACAACAAAAATACCAGCAAAAGTATACCCAATCCAAACTGTCAACCAACACTGCCACCAGTTTAATCCCAATTGCATACCTGTACCTGCAACCTGCCAGGTATTGATATTAAAACAATCAGCTAACCAAAAGTACAAATAATTATACCAGGACCAAACTCTTCTCCCTTCTTCAACTGGTTTCAAATCGTTATTATACAAAAAGGATTCTTTAATTGAGATATCCAAGGTGGTTTTATCCAACACAATATAATTATAATAGATCTTATGCCATATGGACTTATTTACTTCTAAATCTGTAATTCGTGTAAACTCTACAGATGCTGATTCAGCATCTACATTATATTCAACAGTACTAAATACTTTATCATTTTTAGTAGTTGCAGAAGAAGACCCTATTAAATCTTCTGGAACTCTATGACTTACAATCGAAGTTTCAGGGTAAATGTGTCTGGTAGAACTTCCACTGAATATTGCAGTTAAACCATCCTCTGTCATTTTTATGCCGCTTGCCTAGTAAGTTCCGAATAAAACCGAGATACATATGACTTTACTTAGCTGTCACACAAAAAATAATATATCATTTTACACATTTTAACTGACATCCTAGGAGTGGTAGTAGATAATAGGAAGAATTATAACTAATAAAGAAAGACAATTATTTATATACCAGCTTTATTGCATCATATCTCTTCGGACTAAATGTACAAAATTTTTCTTGAATAATGAGATTAAAATAAGTTACCTATCAACGACCCAATAACAGTGATATTACTGAAGAATAAATGATTTTAAGATAACTTCTTAATTTTTTAAAAACAAGACACATCACAACTAGTTTTACAATTTCGAATGATCATGCCAATCTGAAACATGATTTTTTTTTTTGATTGATCAATGATTACAGTGTACATGATCTTGTATTGTGACCAAACATCCGTTTTCTTATCTGTTTCAACTGTATAACAGAGTTTGATTTCCAAATTATGAATATTTTCTTTTCATATCCATCTATCAGATTGAGATAAGATAAGAGATTTTACCCAGATCTGACGCAAATCAGAAAAGGAAAAAAAGAAAAATAAAATTTCAGAGTTTCCCTAACAACGTTTTTGCATGTTATCTGTCCATCAAGATAAGAACACTTATCTGATAAGGTTGCAGTAAACTACGCAATAAGCATTTTCATAAATTATTATTCTCATCTTAAAAGAATTCCTTGTTATATGATGAAATGGACAAAGGATATGAATAATATGCCTGGTAATAATAAACCCTATAACGAATTACCCTTTATGAATTATTAATACTTCATTTTATAAATTAAATGTTTATGGCGTACAAATATTTATTAAATTGTAGGTTCGTATGACTAAAAAAGAACTAATATGATATCCCTATCTGTTTAATGTTGAACTATTTCATGAGGATAATAATGCGTATCTATATTTATACAGCAATCCCAATAATTTACACCTAAGCACCAGATATTAGTGTTTTGTTTTTATCTTCCCTTTCTTGTCTAATAATTACAACGTTGTCAATTAAAATAAATTACACAAAAAGATGGCAATCAATTGTATATCTTCTTCTAGAGTAATTTTCAATAATAAATGTCAACCTGCTTCTATCATCTTTTCAACTGATTCAGGTAAAATTCTCGATATTATAGAGAAAGAAATCACAGATACCACAACAGATGCTATCTGCCAAAAATATAACATCCATGGGTTTGAAAATGTAACACCTAATATCATTTTACCAGGGTTAGTGGATTCTCATGTTCATTTGAATGAACCCGGTAGAAGTGAGTGGGAAGGTTTTGAATCAGGAACTAAGGCAGCTATTACTGGTGGAGTCACTACCGTTGTTGACATGCCATTAAATGCTATTCCACCTACAACTTCTGTTCACAATTTTAATTTAAAACTGGCATCTGCAAAGGATAAGTTGTGGTGTGATACTGCATTCTGGGGTGGATTGGTGCCCACAAATATTGATGATTTAATTCCATTGATTAGATGTGGAGTTAGAGGTTTTAAAGGATTTCTTTCACATTCTGGTGTAAGTGAATTCCCTCAAATTGATAGAGAATACATTGAGACTGCTATGGAAAAATTGAAAAATGAAAACACAATGTTATTATTCCATGCTGAATTAGAAGATGAAGAAAAAAGGTACGACGACAGTATGGATCCTACAGTGTATCGAACATTTATGAATTGTAGACCTCCTTCGTTTGAAACAGATGCTATCACCATGCTAACAGATGTATTAGAAAAAGTATTGAGGGATAAGGAAAGTGATTTATCTGTACATATTGTTCATTTAGCTACAGGTGCCGGTATTCCATTAATTGAAGCTTCTCGTAAGAAAGGTCTCCCATTAACAGCAGAGACATGTTTCCACTATCTCTACTTTAGTGAAAATAATATTGCAAATAAATCTACACATTTTAAATGTTGCCCTCCTATTAGAGATGAAGCCAACAGGATGGCTCTTTGGGAAGGTCTTACCAATGGTGTTATCACATCAGTGGTAAGTGATCATTCCCCTTGTGTTCCAGAATTAAAGAATCTCCAGCAAGGTGATTTCATTAAAGCTTGGGGAGGAATATCGTCAGTTGGTTTAAATCTCCCTGTTATGTACACTTTGGGTAACAGAAGCCATTTGTATATGGATCTTTTGCAAATTGTTACTCTTTGTTGTGAGAACACTGCAATTCAAGCTGGTTTACATCACCGAAAAGGCTTTATTAAAATGGGATATGATGCAGATTTTGTTATATTTAATCCTGATAAGAAATATAAGGTAGAAAATAGTTCAATGATGTACAAAAATAAGTTAACTCCATATGACGGAATGCTGTTAGATGGTATTGTGGAGAAGACAATTTTGCGTGGTAACACAGTATTTGACAATGTTCGAGGTATAATAGAGAATCCTTTAGGTATTACATTATTAGAACCTAGATATAAATAAAGAGAAGAAGGAAAATATATTGTTCGGGATATTTCATTTATAAGGAGGATATATATGTAAATTCTATAACAACGATATGAATAAGTTTCTAATTTTACATAATACAAAAGGGTGATAACTAGTAGGCAATTTTGTAACTAATGCAAATAAAGTAGTTATTCGATATTATTGTAGAAATGTATTTTGCATACCTTGCCATACAAAAAATTATAAAATTTTATGGCAGTTCCATTTTATGATTTATATAGTAGTCATATTTACCCTCCTCTATAGTAGAAATATACTCTCTATAGTTGTTTTCTTTAACTACAGTACTTATTTGCTATGCATAGACGGTGTCATTTTTACCAGGGAAAAGGGTAATGTTCAAAAATACACTGCAGAATAGATCAGTCTTAAATATGGCTATCGTTTTTTGAGCATATACTGTAAATTTAAAAACAGTTTTGAATAGAAAGATGTCAATGTATACTAACAATCAAGAAGGTATACTTAAAGGTCATAAGAAGATTAGTTTATAATATTATTGAAGCAGGTGGTCACGATTAAATGTGTAAGTTATTAGTATGTATATTATTATTACAATCTTCCACACACAAAGTGTAAATATTAATACATATACAAATAAAATACATATACAAATATACTGAAATGTGCAGAGAGAAGTTGTAACACTTGTTTTGAGTTCTACTGTGTTTATACTTGGGGGTCTGTACGTTTTTTTATAGAGTGTGTTTCGGAGATTGCCGAAGTTTTCATTTTTCTTGAGAGAGTTTGTGGTCAGAAAACTGACTTTGTGGTTTAAAAAATTGACTTTGTGGTTATAAAGTTTATGTTCTTGTAGCAAGAGGTGTAGTTGATATAAACATGTATATATATATATATATATATATATATATATATATGTATATAAGTGGTAACAACACATATGATAAAGTACTGAACAATTGTGCAAGAATAAGGAATAAAATTAAAAGACAAGTATCGAGAAACATTGATACTAGTGGATCATTATTGTTGATATAGGATAATTGTACAAAGAATGATCCTGTAAGTGTTCAAGAGTCGTAACAAAAAAATGAATGAAATAAACAAGCATTAAAAATGGTAGATATTTTTTGATTGTATGTTTGCATAGTCGTTTTAAAACAACACATATTGGGAACCAGTTTATTTTTACGAAAACAATTTTGGTAAAAAAATTATTGGAACTGTACAATGTTAGAGATATACATAAGGAAGTTAGATCCAAGAGTATTCCTTCAACTGAATCATAGAAAAACATAAAGACTATTTTATGGTGTTTAAGTCCATGGAATTAATTTGTTATTGAACATATGTATTAGTAGTCACTTCAAGAACATGCAGGTTCATATAACTAGTCTTCCCTTCAGATAGTCATTTCTCATTTCAGTTTATTTTTTTATTTTTTATTTTGAAAAGGTAGTTATAGATAGTGCAGAAACAAAGAGAACTGTTTAGAAATATGTGGTATAGTAGAAATGTCATTTCTAAAATGGAATGTGATACGAATTAATGTAGTGTTTGTCTCAATTTTTTTTGACTGATTTTAATTCTTCTATAAATGCTAGTGAAAGAGAGGGAGATTTATTAATCAGGGAAAGGACACAATCAGAGAGTTAGTATTTTATATGTTAATATCATTGGTATTCTGTAGCAAAAAAGTGCTGGTGAAATATAATTACTGCAATAACAGATGGATATTTTAAAAATAAATAAACTTTTAACTCTAGAGACCTTTAAGCAAGAACATATGTAAGGAAAATTTGTTTGAGTATCCATTCTACAGTTTAATATAAAAATGTTAAGATACTGAACATGGAAAAAGGAAACCAATCTACAAACAGAAATAATTAAAAAACGTAGTGAAGAAGTGAGCAGACTATGGGATATAATATTGAATGATATAATACTAATATTTATGGATAAATTGAGTTTAATAATATGAAAGTACTTTGAATAATGCTATATTTCTTGGTTATAATATGAATAATTAATCATACTGATAACATCAAACAAATATTCAATAAGTAATGATAATAGATTTAGAAATTATCATCCTTTTTTTATCTTATGGCATAATGTTATGTTCATAATCAAACAGTTCATTTTAATATAATGTAGTATCATAGAATAATTCTGTTAAGTTAGTATAATTAATAACCTACTATTAAGATGTTTATAATGGAGAATATAATTGTAGAGATATTATTGGAAGATGTGTAAACATTTATGATATTGTAGAGTGTATAGTTGTTTTCTTGTTTTAATAATTATCTTCATATAAGTAATATTACAGTTTAGATCAGAGACAACAAACATTTTAGAGTAGATATTATATTAGTCTTAGTATAATAATTAATCTGTTATTGTTTATAGTAAAAATTTGTTTATTTTGTTTATTTTGTTTATTTTGTTTATTTTGTTAACCATCCAGAATATTCAAAGGTTATAACTTCATTTCAATATGTATTCTAGTAACAAAGAGTAATAGAATTATTAGTTGATTGGGATATGAATAGAGTGGACAATGATTATTTCTAAACCATACGACATTCTTGTTTTGATAGATATATTAATATTTAAAGATTAAATAGTTATTCCTGTTAGCACGTTATAGTTGGTATGTCCATATAATTATCATTCCATATATGTAAAATAATATACAGTCATTTCTTTTATATTAAAGATATTGATGAGTATTCTTAAATAATCATATTTATAAAATAAGTATATCACAATAATGTATTACATTGATAGATATCTTTCCTAATTATAGTATATGTATTAGGTAGATTATCCATGGTATCTTAGTTGATTGAATTAAGTATAATTAAATATATCATAATATAATCATAGTATGTTCAAATAATGAGCTTGTGAATGTTCAAAGTTATGTCATATGAAAGTGAGTAGTAGCATAGTTGATGGTTTAGAACAAGAGTGTGTTTATGTTGTTTATATATCTGTTAGTGTGGTTGATTTTTTTAGATTATTTTTCAGATTTTAAAAAATAGAGTGATCTTGGATGAGATGATGTTAAGTGATATCAAGAGTAATTATTTAAGAGTTGTATAGTATGATAGTTATAAAAACAGTGTATGTGATATCAATTATAAGAAGAGATATGCTGTGATAAATGTAGACTGAAATCAAGAGTAGACAGGTCATATGTAATGTTCATTGAATGTGAATAGGTGTTATATCAATGATAAATCATAGTTAACAGTGATATCATATAGTTATTAATGTTACAGTGAAGTAAATATTTTAAGAGTAAAGAATAGGTAAAGTTAGTTGTTAACATCAGTATAATTCATTAGAAAATTCTTGTTCAATTATATCGTAATGATGTAAATAATGTTGTGTCTTATGGCATACACTGTTTCAATAAATTGTTATAGAGATCGTTAGTGATATTATCATAGTAAAGATAGAAGAGTGGATATAAGTATTGGACATCATAGTGTGGTGATAAATTACCATCTGGAGTAATTGTAATATTCTATATTGAAATATACTATATCAATATAATATTTAATAGAAATAATAGCAATTCAGTGGATATAGTAGTAGTCTGATGTTAGAAGGGTTGTATTAAATTGAGAGTGTATACATATTTAGCTTATATTTTTATCATGGTATTAAGATGGATAAAGGTAAGTTCAATATGTCATGCTCATGTTGTTTACATATCTATCACGTAGAAGAAAGAGAGATCTTTAAAATAACACCTCTACGTTTTTTTGCTTTTCATATTTCATTCCTTCTTGTTGGAAAAAGAGGAGAGAGAGTGTGAAATCAAATTTGATCTCAAATTTTCAGAAAAACACATTTCCCAGGGGGCTCGAGAAATTGAAAAGGAGACGTTGGAAAAAATAAGTTGTTCCGTGGAGAAAAAAATAAACAAGAGCGGAAGAAGGTAAAGATTCCACGGAACAACAACAGAGGACGGAGTTTTTCAAAAGTTCCGGGATTGATGATCTGCAGAGACATGATAGTGCCATAAGGAAGAGATAGAATGTATATAGAAATGGATATTAGTAGAATATAGTGGTGATTATAAAAGTGTTGAAATAGAATAGTTGTAAATTTAAAAGATATAAAGAGTAAAGTTATAATGTAGTTAAAGAGAAAAGGTTTATTTAGATAGAAACAAGTCATTACATTATTTTTTGTATTACATATTTAAAAAGAATGAGTATGTGTCCGTATTGTAATTTATAATTTCTATGTAGTTATGTAAGAGTTTATCTCAAGTAATAAATTAAAATATGGGTATTAATTATATATAAACTTGTGAATGTTTTAAATTAGAAGTGTCTTATAAATTAGGTATATAAAATATTTTACATTAAAATAATTTTATACAGTCTAGTATATATATCTTAGTGTAATTTTATACAATATATACACTATGCATTGAAGAACACTGCAAACGTAGTTTTATATTTCATATATTAGATTGTGATGTGGTGAAAATATTCAATATATTTTCAAGAAATGGAAAGGGATGTTCGTATATTTCAAATATATCTCTTCTAGTTGTACATAATCATATTCACATAAATTGGTCAAGGTGTAATAATTATAGTAATATACATATGGATAAGTAAGGTTAAAACAATCTTATAAAATGATCATGTTAAATAATTATATACACGTGTGTTAGAATAATATTATTGTATGCTCATACATATTTCAAAGAATAATAATGTATGAAGTTGTTAAATAGCCACAGTAGTACAAATGTATATTCTGAAAACATAAGTGTGTGTGGGAAGAACAGATGGTTAGTGGAAGGATTATAGTTATTTTTTAATGAAGAGGGGAGTAGAAGAAATAAGAAGAGATTTACACAGGTGTGCCAGTAGTTTGTTGAAACATGTGGAGAGTCTTAATAAATATTTTACATGTGTTAGTTGGTGAAAACGTTGAGTACATCCCAGAGTGTAGTTACATATTGATGTGTAGTGACAATGCAAACACAGTGGAATTGGGAAATGCTAATAAATTTGCAATGTTCAAAAAAAGGATGTTCTAACAGATGTACAGGAGTGGTATTCGACAAGGATCAAAAATAAAAAATAAGCAGATAATTGAGGTAGAGTTCTTGGAGAATATTAACAGTCTGTATATGCTGGTGTAATCCCTGTGGTAAAAGCATAAAGAGATTATTGAAAAATATATAATTGTTGGTCATGTGGAAAGGGCTAATACATCCCCATCTTCTTC
>JAKZLQ010000091.1:0-78672 GCA_023309525.1 Arxiozyma bovina | reverse complement strand
ATTACAATTCTTCAATTTCTTTATATAGTGTACATAAAATAAATATATACATAAATAAAATATAGTTGTTTAAAATATTCAGGGATAAATCATAATTACTGATTCTTTTCTTTCTTATGTTTGCCCTTTATATATTTTCATCTCCAGAGCAAACCATGTGCTTTCATGTGGTTGTGTACAATCAATCATTTTATCGGATTTATTATCAATAATGCCTGTTGATTTATATCCGATCATTTGTTTGCATGAGTGTGTATACTTGTCCGATATTTCCAGCAATTTTTTTAAACAAACAATATTAATATAAACTAAACAAATAGGAAATTTTTCTAATAAAAATATTAATAATAATACTTTTAATATTACTTATACTGATATGAACCAAGACCCCAAAGAAATCTATACCAACATTCTTCATCCAGAGGATTAATAATTTTAACTGTATGGTAAGAATCGAAAATAGCAGATATTATTCTTATTTTATTTAAAATATACATACCTTGTTCTTTACAAAATATTATCATGATAACTTGCGTCTTCCGATTTTTCTCATTCACTTAACGTAAATTTTATGCTTTTCTCCCAAATATACGTAAGTTTTCAAACAATTTCTTTTACCACAACCTTTATCATAGAAGTAGATGTAGTTCTTTTTTTTTTAGGGAATGTTCATATTTTTTTTAGCATAATAGAACCAACCCACTTTAGAAATCCCAAATATTCCAACAGAGATCAGTCAATAACACAACAGAATAAAGACCAAAAAACGAGTCACAAAAAAAAAATTAAACTAAGTAAAGATGATTCATCCACAAAAAACGGAAATGAAGTTCATTCCAAAATAATGAGCTGAAAAAGGTTGTAAAAAACCTAAAAAAAAAATTTCAAATTTACTTTTTAAAGAAGTACTCAGCAAATCATTATTAGTCGTTTAGGAAACTGGATATTACTCGTCACTTACTTATATTATAATAGAACAAATAGATATCAAGAAAAATGTATCAAAAGGAAAATGTTTTATTTTATATATATACGCGCTTGTTTAAAATCATGAAAATATTAATTACTTAATGGTTAAGTAAAAGTATATTTCCTCTGGATGAAGAATATTGGTATCCATTTCTTTAGAGCCTTGGGTCTGTTGGAATTATATATATTTCCTTGACGATTAAAATCCTGAAGTCAACATTTACGAATTTTTACTATCACACTGATGAAAGACTGGGTAAAAGACCTAATGAAAGTTTTTTTCATAAAATAAAAGAAAAAAATGTTTGGATTAAATCTGAATATAAAATAATAATTCTGCCATAATTTGTCTTACCTAATATTTATGTAGCATATTTATATACTTTTTACATTCCTATGGATAGAACCATGGGTGGTGAATACGGAATCGAATTTACGTGATAATGCTAACAGGAATGTGTAATCTAATTCACAGTCTTTAAGGACTAACGTTATACAAGTGGTCAGAAAGCCGCATGTATTAAAGCAGGGTTATATCTTATTAACAATATTAAATACTGGAAATCTCAGATGAACGCATACGTGCAATTTGGCTGATAATAAGAAATAAACAAAGAGGCAGTACTAATCTTAATACCGATAAAATATATGCTAGTAAGTAAATACAGGAGAGTTGATTGTTTGGTTTCAAAAAATGAAAGTATACAAAGAATATGGATAAGTAGGTAAAAAAAAATAAATATTACAAATTTCTTTCTAAACAATTTAAGTTGTTATATTTTATTTTTATGTGTGTTTATTTTTGTAATTTGTGTAGACAAGAACTGAAGAATTGTAATAATAATGAATACACCAATTACTTCATTATTTAATCATGAGCCACCAGTTTCAGTAATATCTTATATGCATCTTCTTATGATTATATTTATTAGAGAAGTTACCCTCAGTTTCGTTCCATGGGCATAAATAACTATACAAATATAAATAAAAAATATAAACATAATATATACATATTCCTCATCCAGATTGAACATTTAATAGGTAAAATTCTTCGCTTATAAATTTAATAGAAATTTTTATTCTATTAAATTTAAGAATCCACTATTGAAAAGCAACCTTTATCAAAGACTATACTTTTCTATTGAAAAGAAAAAGAAAAACAATTTATAATTTATATTACTATTTTTATTATTATTATTATTATTGTATTATGAATAAAAGAAAAATATTTAAATATTCTATATCAAAAAAAATATTTAGTACTCATGAGATTTCGTTAATATATATTCTATAAATAACTTCAAACTCAACACTAGAACAGAGTATAAGAAACACTTTAACATACATTAAAAAATTCAGCTAATTGTAGTTCAACGACCCAAAACAAAAAAAAAGTGGGGAGGCAAGGGCAATTTTAGAGAAGAAAAACAAAACAAATGGAAGTTGAATTAATTAATCAGTTAATTTATTCTTGCTTAGCGTTGATAGAAGCAGTTAACTTAGCTTGAGCAATCAAGTTAGATGGAGCATCCATGACTGGTAACATAACTTCAATTAATCTGATTCTGGAGTTTTCGTTGAAGGCCTTGTCGGAGGTCAACTTGTCCCATTCACCAGTAGTAGCGACTCTGTGGTTTTCGTAGTCCTTAGCACCGAAGGTTTCTAAGATGTTCAAGTGCTTCCATGGTTGAATGTCGTTGTAACCAGCCTTTTCACCGTGGATCAATCTTTCAATGGTGTAACCGTCGTTGTTTAAGACGAATAAGTATGGTTTCAAGTTCCATCTGATTAAAGTGGAGATTTCTTGAACAGTTAATTGTAAGGAACCGTCACCAATGAATAAGACGACTCTCTTCTTTGGATCGATTTCTTCAGCAGCGAAAGCAGCACCTAAGACAGCACCACCGGTGTAACCAATGGAACCCCATAAGACTTGAGAGATACCGACAGTGTTGTTTGGGAAGGTACATTGGTTGATACCGAAACCAGAGGTACCAGTTTCAGTTAAGACGATGTCACCTTCTTGTAAGAAGTTAGATAATTGTCTCCACATCCATTCTTGTTTCAATGGGGTAGATGGGTCACAGGCTGGGTTAGCAGCTGGAGCAGCTGGGACTGGAACTGGCTTGTAGTCCTTAGCAGCAGCACCAATAACCTTTAATAATTTTTGTAAGACGAATTTCATTTGAACACCTGGGAAAGTAGCGCTCTTGATCTTGATGTAGTCAGAGTGGAATTCGACAATGTTCTTGGTCTTGTAAGAGTAGGAGAAGGAACCGGTGTTGAAGTCAGATAATAAAGCACCGACAGATAAGATCAAATCAGCAGATTCAACGGCTTCCTTGACAGCTGGGCTGGATAAAGTACCGACGTAGACACCACCGAATCTTGGGTGAGATTCGTTGATGGTACCCTTACCCATTGGGGTGACGAAGGCTGGGAATTGGGTGATGTCAATCAATTGGTTAGCTTCAGCTCTAACGTCGTGTCTAGCAGCACAGGCATCGGATAAGATGACTGGGTTCTTAGCGTTCTTGACTAAGTCGACGATGGTTTCGATGACTTCAGCTTCAGCTTCTGGTTCATTTGGCTTCAAGGATAAGTCGATTGGGGTTTCCAATAAGGAGGCTGGGACCTTTAAGTCGACGATGTTAGCTGGCAAACCTAAGTAGACTGGTCTTTGGGTAACGTAGGTGGTTCTGATACATCTGTCGATTTCAGCTGGAGCAGTAGCGATGTCAGTGATCATGGCAGTAGTTTCAGAGATGTTGGCAGACATTCTGTGGAAGACAGTGAAGTCACCGTTACCTAAGGTGTGGTGTAATAATAATTGCTTAGCTTGAGAAGAGATGGATGGGACACCAACGACGTGTAAGACACCGACGTGTTCAGCGTAAGAACCGGCGATACCGTTTAAGGCGGATAATTCACCGACACCGAAAGTGGTGATGATACAGGACATACCCTTGATTCTGGCGTAACCATCAGCAGCGTAAGCAGCGTTTAATTCGTTAGCGTTACCGGCCCATCTCATACCTGGGACTTCGTAGATCTTGTCCAATAAGGATAAGTTGAAGTCACCTGGTAAACCGAAGATGGTTTTAACATCGACTTGGTTCAATCTTTCGAATAAGTAACGACCTAAAGTAATTTGAGACATTGCGAATTGATTTGATTTGTAGAGCTATGATTGCCTGGTTTTTTTTCTTTCTATAACTACAAAACGAAAGAGAATAAGAATTTAGATAAAGAAACTATAAGACTTGTAAGATGGAAGAGGAGGAAACTAAAAGAAGAAAGTGAGGACAGATCAAAGCTTTATATATAAAAAATGAAAGGTTCAAAAAGTTTGCTAATCCAAATAAACATATTCACACATTAACATATTATAACCCATGTGGATATGCATAATAAGAAGATGACATTGGATTACCTCTTTTACATTACAATACAAAATATTCCCTCGCTCTATTTTTTTTTCTTTTGGTTAGATGTTGAATTAGAAAAAAAATAAAAAAATAAAAAAATGGAAAATGAAAAAATAAAAAAAAAAAGAAATAATAAATTGAATAACATTTCTTTTTTTTTTTTATTTTTTATTTTGCGTTACCTTCAAAGTGTTATTTTGAAAAGAAAAGGATCGTTTGCCCATCTTAATTTTGAATATGTTATTATTGAGAAGTCCCCCCCCTCCCCACAACACGTCAGCATTCCTGGCTGGCAGTTGTTTCTACTCTACTCTACTCTACTCTACAGTGGGTAGAAACAGTTTAGCAGTAACGAGAGAGTGTGTAACGAGGATAGCTGATGGCTGGGAAGAAAGAATTCTTTATTATGTGTGTGTGTGTGCCTTTCGTTCCCTCCCCCTCCCCTCTCCCCAACTCTATGTGGTGGCGGTGGTGCTGGGTGGGCGGCAGATCTGGGGGATTCCAGTTAAATGAATAAATTATGCAATTTTGTAAATTTTTGAATAAATTATGCGATTAACAAACAATGGCATCCCTCTCTTTGTTTGTTTGTCTATTTCTTCTTTTGTTTGTTTGTTTTTTTTTTTTTTTTTTAGGAACCGCACCGGTGTCTTGCCACCCATACACCCTACCCATCCATTTTTGGAACATTGGGTATCGGGGATTTTTTTTTTTTACTAGAAGAAGGAAAAAAACAAACACAAGAACACACACACAAAAAAAAACAAGGTCCGATCTGATCCGAGAGTTTGTCAAGACGTACACAATAGCCAAGTTTTGTTCTGTTTGGTCTGGTCTTCTTTTTTTTTTTGTATTTTTTGTATTTTTTTGAGAATTCTTGAGCAACGTGTCTGTCGCCCGTACACCGCCGTTTCCTCTTTTAGTTATCGACGGATTTTTGTCAGTTTCGGAAGCCCGCCAGTACACCACGCTGCTCTTGGGTCCCCCTTGCTAGATCTCTCTTTCTCTCTGTTCTTTTTTTATTTTTTTTTTTAACAAATGTCACTGTGTGTGACTTTTAAATCTCAATATGGTGTTGTCATTTAATAGAAAGTCCTTTTTTGAATCTATATATTACATATATTTAGTAATATTATTATTACTATTATCATTTTTTGGATAATCTTGATGATGACTAAAGAACTTATTCATTACACTTTGTTACTTGTCCTTTCAACTGTCTGCTTTCGGTTAGGTTAATAGTTTGTTGTTGTGTTTTTCTTTGGTTTTGTTCTTGGTTTGTTACTTTGACACACTTCAAACTTATTGATTTATTTACTTAATGTGAATTATCTAATTTATATTAAAGTTATAAATTATCAATTATCTACGATTCTTCATTCTGTTGATTCGATCTTTCAATTGTTGTGTCACTAATGCAGCTCTTTGCCATGACTCTTCTGTAGCTAATGTCGTATTAATAACATCTTGTGCATTCATATTTGGTATGTTACTAAAATTATGACTATGGTTATTATTATTATTACTATTAGTTGTAGCAGTGACACTAGTGTTGGTATATCTTTTTAATGGATCTATTTGCAATCTTCTCACTTTATTTGGTAGATCTACACTATTTATCGGTGAATTATTCATATCCCTGTTTGAAGGAATACTGATATTTCCTTTCTCAACTTTTTTTGTTGTCGTGATATGATTTTGCTGCTGTTGTTGTTGTTCTATAATAACATCATATTGCCGTTTCAATTTTTGTATCTCTGTATCTTTGATCATTATTGTATTGATATGTTGATTTACCTTCCTTTCTAGTTCATTAATCTTGTTTTTATATTGAGTATTTTCATTTTCTAAAAATTTTATTCTATCCTTCAATAGATTTATTTCTTTATCCTTTTGATCCTTCATATTACCACTCTCCTTATGTGGAGTTGCCGACAGTGATGTAATTATACTTGAAGACTGTATGGATTTTGGATTTCTTCTATTAATTAATGTGTTTATTCCTGTATTTCTTGAAATGTTCATGGGAGATGATGATTTGTCTTCAATACTGGGTTTATAGCTATCATTCTCATGGTGATGGCTCGGTTTGACTATTGGTGAAGTAGCTATTCTTTTATTTGGTATAATTTTATTCAATCTATTGTTGTTGTTGTTGTTGTTGTTGGGAGTACTACCATTATTAGTAATGCTGTTTGTATTTGCTACGGTATTAGCATGAGCATGAATGTTTCTTCTGGATGTAGTACTCATTGTGTTAATACTTGACCTGTCATTCAGCTTCACCTTCCCCTCATCACGGTTAACCATCTCTTCAATCTTACGCCTTTTGATCTTCTCAATGCCATCTAGAAAATCGTAGAAATATTCAATCCCCAACAGGTTAATTAATTTGGCCACAATCATAAAACTGACGTTTCTAATATTCATCTGTGTATCATTGATCAATTTCTTTAACACTTCAAAGATTTTGTTACCATCAACCAAATTTGATACCATGTATTTTTTATCCATTTTCTGTGTCTTGCCTAACAAGTCATTGAAGATTTTACTACATTCAAATTTCACATTAGGTATACGATCATTCAATTTCGTTAATAATTCCTTCAAGATTAATGACTCATTTTCCGGTATAAACGGTTCATATATATCACATACGGTGTAGATGGCCATAGTGATCATTTCGATGACACTTGGTTTCTTCTCTTTAGTTCTCTCTAATAACGATGGGAACACAATAGATATGTAATTCTCGTGGATCGCATTATTGGGCAGTTTCAGTAAGATCGAATTGATAGCTTCGGATGCCAAGGTAACACATTGAACGTTAACATCTTTAGCGACAACATCTGATAGACTTTTCAATACCGTTGAATAATCTTTATTCATTTGTAATTTTTTAATGGCATTCAAATGTGCTGTATTCAATTCGTCAAGTACCTCGACTCTGTCTTTCCATTTAGGTGATTTTAACCTTGAATTAAATTCTTCCGGTAAATTCGATAATAAATCTTCTTCAGGTAGTAATTGGAATGGATCCACTTTGAGGGCAGTATTGGCATCAATATTAATGTTCATGTTTGTATCGTCGTCTGCGTCTACATCATTTTGGTTTATTTGGAAGTCGTTTGCCCGGTTGGCTTCCTCAGTTGCCCTCCTTTTCCATTCAAATACTATGATTTTATTATCATTCTCACTATCTTTAAAAATATCGCTCAACTTGATATCTGGCGAATTAAATTGTTTCTCTAATTCTCTCTGTTGAATAGGTTTCAATTTATCTAGCAAAGTTTCTTGTAACAAGGTCTTATCTTTGCCTAACAAACAAAATAAAGTCAAAATCAGTGTCATTGTATTAGCTCTTACATTTTTATCTGCATGAGACGCCAATTTAGGTAAGGGAGCAAATATTTTATTTAATAATTCAATTAGAATAGAACCCTCCACATTAATCAATTGGAATGTTGTCAATATGGTATTAATGCATGATATTATAGATGCAATCAGTTTAGGTATTTTAACGGAAGGTAACAGTTCGATAATCTGTGACACAATATTATAGACAGACTGGTCTAAGGAACAAAGCAGTAGAACGCAAGTGATAGTCAAATCTTTACTCTTGTTTCTTGGAGAGTTTAAAGCTTTAGTAACTAATGGTTCTAACCATTCATCTAAATAAATGTGTATAGGGAAGTCATTTAAACTCTGTATATCCGGTATCTGTTTTAGAAACATTGAATGTAGAGCAAATAATGCATTTTCTTGGGCGACAACGTTTGGATCTAGAATATATTTATGGAATAGATTCGGATGAGACCAGTATTTTGCATATTCGTTGGGTAAAGGGAATGGACTTTGGAATTGTTTTTGGAGTTGCTGATATCCATTCATACGTGCCTTCCATGATTTATGTACTAATTTTTCATCGAGAGGTAATTTAGAAAAGTCTTCTTCTTCCTCAGCTGATAGACTCATTTATAGATCGATATGAAACCAAATAAAGTAAAATAAGTGAGTAAATGGAAAAACAAACAACTAATAGGAACAAAACTATTAAAAAAACAAGAAGAAGAAAAAAAAGTTTCTTAATGGGATAGGTGTTGTAAATTGGACAGCTGATTAATATACAAAATGTTGTTTTTTCTGGAGAATTGAAATATCTGTTAAAAAAAAATCATAAATCATATCTCTTTTCCTTAACTAGATCACAGGACATAACAGGAAATGGTATGTGTATTTGTTATGTTTCAATCATCCTGTCCCTCTTTCAAAGTGATATACAGCATTCTACTGTCAATGAATCTCAGTAGTAAACAAAACAGGGCAAAGTAAAAAGAAAAAAAAAAAACCAAGATTTGGAGAAGAAAAAGAAAAGATCTACAGATTTCACGCTTTTGCCTCTTTTGGACAACAAGAATGGTGGATGGTTTTCCAAAAAGGGAAATATATTCCCTAATAGGAAAACAACGCCAATGAAGTAAGAGTTAAAAAGGGAATTTGAAAGTTAATCTATCCTGTTAAATGTGTTGAGACATACACATATATAAGGTGGTTTGATTAGCTATGACTAATGGCCTTTGAATTGGAATGCATTTAAAAATTTGTGTGTCCTTTGTATTATTTTCTTAAAGGTGTTTCGTTTTGTCTCTTATTAGACTCTTCCTTTTCATTTTAAAAGTTGAGATTCAAACCAAAACATGAAATTACAATCGATAAAATAAACAACAAGAAGCAAAATCATCACTAGCAATAAGAACAAGTACAACAACAACAACAATAAGAAAGAAACCAAGAATTCTTTATCAACATACTGTGCTTAATGCTATATTAAAAAAAAAATCTATATCCTTTATTATACAGTTAAACTTCATGCATAAGTTACATGTAGGCGTCATCCTATATATATATTTTTTTTATTTAAACAAGAACTATATATATAGCAGCAGAAAAGTATTGATAAATTATCATCAGGCAACGTATATATAAATTTCCAGTAACGGCAACTTCTCCAGTCCCCTCAACTACATGACCTACAGTTGTACTCCCTCTACTCATGGAAGGAGTCACTTATCTCCGTACTCAAGAGGCCACTGTGTATGGATCCATGTATATACTCTTTCAATAGACACCTTCAGTTTGAATATCCAATATTTGTAATGGGGTGTCTATCATCTAATCTTTCTGTACAGCCTTCAATGTTCTCACAGTGGGAAAACAACGACTGCACATTCTGAGAGGATTGGAAAAAGGAAGAAAGAAAAAAAACAAAAACAAAAAACAAAGCCTGAAGTAGCATCGATGATACCTGTATTTTACAACGTCATGCAACAGACTCATAAACACACATATGTACCTACTACAGTTTAACAGAGGATACCCTTCAGCCTTCACCTGTCTATCCCAATTCTATCGCCCTCCAATTCCCCTTCTTCTCCCTTCTCAAAGAGAATATGGACTCGGTTCATTCCTTTGATCCTAGACATCCAGCAAATTTAATATGCTCGTTATCGAATCAATTTTTTCATAAGGAATGGTGTCTTGGTACAGGTGGTGCCATGTCCATTAGAGACACCACTACTAATTATATATATATTACTCCATCAGGTGTTCAAAAGGAACTTATGAAACCAAAGGATTTATTCGTCCTCATTAAAAACGATCATAAGAACAAAAATAAGGACGAAAATTATCCATACGATATCGTTTATTCTCCGCCTTTAAAGATCAGCGATTGTTCACCGTTATTCTTGGCATGTCATGAACATAAGGATGCAAATGCTGTAATTCATACTCATTCACAGAATAGTGTTCTTATAACATTACTATTTGATAAAGAATTTAATATCTCCAATATGGAACAAATAAAAGCTATGCCTAGTGGTAAAATAGATCCAAAAACAGGGAAACAGATCAACCTTTCATTCAATGACAACTTATGTATCCCTATCATCGACAACAAACCACATGAACATGACTTGTTGGATTCCTTAAAAGACATCTTTGTAAAGTACCCTAATACTTGTGCTGTATTAGTTAGAAGACATGGTTTATTTGTTTGGGGTCCTACCATTGATAAAGCTAAGATCTACAACGAATCCATAGATTATTTACTGGGTTTAGCTATCAGGATGCACCAATTGAATATTCCTATATAAATATAAAAAAAAAGGTATATGCTAAAACCACTATAAGAAAACAAATAGCACTAGGAAATTTTTATTTTTATTATTTTTTTTATCTTAGGTATATCTATATATATATATGGATATATCCCTAGTTATATACATATGTAGTTTGCATACAATTCTAAGTAGTCTCAGTCGTGTAAGTCTTTTTTTTTTTTTTGCTGATTTTGTAACCAAACTTGTTTCCATATAAGATGCTCATCTTTTATTATATTTTTAGTAGTTTTGAGGATATCCCACTGGGTTACATTCCTTAAAGTATCTGATTCCTCCTGCTTCTCCATTTTTCCTTCTCCTTCTTCTTCCTGTGACAAAACTCCACAAAATACCACTTCACTACCTCGACATACTTGTACCGAAACTATACTACCACCACCACCACTGTTACTACTTTCCTTAATCGACTTATGTAGATTATAATTACTTTGAACATTTGATAGTATAAGATTGATGCTCTTATCATACCCTTCTAATACGCCAACGATACTATGACCATCTATGGTCACAACTACCACTTTCTGATTCAAGTATTCTTTTAGCAACGGTGACATTAACCCTTAATTAACTTTCTATTACTTATCTCTTGTTTCTTATAATTCGTCCTTGACTAAATGTTTAAACTTTATTTGTATTTGGTGTATACCGGTTAAATAGCTTAAAACATTATTATTATTATTATTATAAATATTATATACCACTACTGTAAGGTCCTCTCTTAACGATATTGATAGCTTGTATTACCACTATTACAAAATGTCCTACCATTGTTTTCACCTTAATACATAACCATTAAATATTTAATCTTCATTTTTCTTCTTTCGTACTATTAAAAGGAATCTTTATAGAAAAAACCCACTGAAACTTTAAAGGAAGCTAAAACTACAAAAATAACATAACAGAGATTAATAACACGAGAAAGAAGACGTGAAATCTATTCACCTAGCTATCAAATTGTATATACATACGTTTGTAAACCAATAGGTAAAGAGTTGTATAGATATATCGAAGAAACAGTAATAAAATCCTGTGTAAAATTTTCCCATCCATTTACTTCTCACTGATCATTTTAAATCTTGATCTATCTTTCTTTTCTTCTTTTCTCCTGATGAAACCATTTTCATCTATTTATAACACCAACACCACGCCTCCTCCTCCTATTGCTACTACTACAGCTAATAATATTATTCCAAACTTGGATGATCTTACTACGGATACAGGATCATCGCCAAGTATATCCTCATCTATCCCAATATGTTCCTTCGATAATAGAACATTAAATCAAGAAGCAGACAAACAAATTCTTGAATGGGCAAGTAAATTAGAATTGGAGACTATCGAACTACGAGAAAAATCTACCACTTTGATCAATATTTTCAATAGAAAGAGAGATGAATTAAATAATTGCGTCAAGTTGTTGGAAAACTTATTAAATGGGATCGATTTACAATCTATTACTAAGATATCTGATGAATTGGATGTATATCGAAACGAGCAGATCAATCAATTTAATTTAGTGAAACTTAAAATTACAAATATTGAGAAACAGATAATGAACTTTTCAAAACTGTTACAATCTCAACAATCTAGCAAAAACAATAAGAATAAGAGTAATAATGAAGATCTAATTAGTTTTTCCAGTAAAAACATTGAGTGGATATGTACAAATATTAACGATCAATTATCTCAAATGACATGTTTTATGTCTTCGATATCGAATGAACTAAATAATGTCGTTAAAAGACAAATAAAATTAGAAGAAAGATTGGATCGTACTAGTATCGACCTCATTACTTCTATAAACCAGACAACTACAAGTAGTGGAAATTCGATAATATATTCAGATGCTAATGGAAAAGTACTGCGAATTGGTACAGAACAACAGTCGAATATGAAGACAATCGGTAAAGTCAATGGTGTACAAACTCCTGTTCCCTCTCAATCACAGCAAACTTTAATTAGCAAAGATACTATTGCCTCTAAATCTGTAGTTTACACTACCAATACAACATCTGGACCCATAACAAGGGCACGGTCCAAAAGATTAAGGGAAGGGTTGGAGAATGGAATGACAACAACTATGATGAATATGGAGTTAAGCAAAAAGTGTCCCGTAAACAGTAACGAAAACAACGAAACTAAAAAACATAGATATAATAGAACCTTAATACCTTGGGAAGATATAAATATAGAGGAGATAAGGATGCAGGAACAAAGTAGCAAATAGGCAATAGCAACTTGATTACCGGACATAATAAAAAGAGAACAGAGGAGAAGAAGAAGAAGAGGATCAAGAACCAAATGGCTGATCCTTGTAATTAACACTCAACATCGACTTTCCAATATTTGCTCTACCAATAATACTAACGTCATATCCCTCTCTCTATAAGCAACCGAATCATCCTATAACATATATTTTCACAGATCACAACATAATATTTCTCCAACGAAGTGTTATAAAACAAAACAGACAAAAGAAAAAAAAAGAAATAAATTGAAGAAAAATCACAGAAAAATACTAATAAGAATACAAAATTACTTCGAGAAAGGAACCAAACTGAAGATTAAATACTTCATTCCTTATCTTCATCATTCACTATTAAAGTAATCTCATCTCAGATTAAGAACTTAAAGAAGTTTTTTTTTCTAAATCAGTTGAAATAAAAAAAGATCAAGATATCAAAAAACTTTTCCCATTTAACAATGACTATTACTAAATTGAGGGACCTTTTGGAATTAGTGGCATTATCAGGAACCAGATTCATTACAAAAAATTATCCAATAGCACCTGTGGGTGCCAAGGGCACGTTTGGGGGTACTTTAGTGGCACAATCTTTATTATCCTCATTAAACACTGTACCTAAAAATTTTGTTCCAACATCATTACATTGTTATTTTATATCAGGTGGGAACCCAAATGAAATGATTCAATATGACGTTAAAAGTTTAAGACAGGGACGGAATTTCATTCATAAACAGGTCGATGCTTATCAATTTGACAAATTAATATTTTCATCAATGATATTATTTTCTAAAGATAAAAACCTAAAAACAACCATCGATCATGGTGATGATGATGATAATATTAAGTATCATAAAACAATCGGTTATAATGTAGATGATAAGAGCCAATTTGAAAGGGCCAGTGAATTATTCAAGAAAGATATTCTAGATAATGAAATCAATTTAAAAAGATTTCAAAGATTGAATCAAAAATTCAATGATCCAACTTATTTGAAAAAAGTACATGAATCATTTCAAACACATCCATTAGATTACAAATTCCCATTAGACATATTTAGACCTGATAGGAAAGAATACTCTAAATTTCTAGAATATTTTGTTAGAGTAAGAAGGGATTCTATAACCATTCCGTCATCTCCTGACCCACATATGAAAGATCGTCAAGGTAATGAATTGATAACTCCGGAGAATGATCCAAGATACAATTATGTTGCATTTGCATACCTATCAGACTCATACTTGCTATTAACCTTACCATATTTCCATGGATTACCAATGTACTCCCACACTTTTAGTGTATCATTAGACCACACAATATATTTCCATCATTTGCCAAAAGTTAATAATTGGTTAAGATTACAGTTACACAACATAAGATCGATGTCAGATCGTCATTTAATTCAATGTGAACACTATGATGCTCAAAGTGGTCAGATCATGGCATCTGTTTCCCAAGAGGGACTTGTTGTTTATCCACCGGTGTCACATATTAAAGCACGTTTATAAACGTTTGCATGACACACCTGCTCTCCTCCTTACAACCATTTCTATATAACTGCATGTACATGTACATCATCTATCTATTCACCTATATATATATATCAACTCTTTTTAATATTCAATTCAACTTAATGATATAAAATATTTAGTCAACGACCATTTTTTGCTCATAAGGAAAAAAAAAGAAAATTTAATACAGAGAAAGGGAAACGAGACCAAAAGGAGAGAACAACTGTGTACATAGAAACACAGGGACATACACAAGAGTACAAGAGTTCAGTTGTTGTATAGTATCTTCCTACTCCAGTAGAGAGTAATATTGCACAGAAACCCACATCCATATTTACACATACACTCTCACATAGATACGTCTATATATTATAATGTCAGAGACAGGACTACCGGAACATTGGACCATAAGATACAGTAAATCCAAAAAGAGAGAATATTTCTTTAATAGTGAAACGAAGAAATCGCAATGGGAAGTACCTGCCGATACAGATGTTGCTCAACTGAAAAAATTTTTGACTACTAATCCAATTAAAGTCCGTTGTCTTCATATCCTTATTAAACACAAGGATTCTCGTAGGCCTGCATCCCATAGATCAGTTAAAATAACTATATCCAAAGAAGATGCAATTAAAGAATTGCAAGAGATTCAAGGAAGATTAAATTATGGTAATGAACAAGAAACCTCGAAAAAGACAGCAGATGCTAGTGAGACGGGAAATGTTAGTAGTAGTGGTAGTGTTAGTAGTCAGGACAGTGCTGATAAGACAGTTCGCAACAAAGACAAGGACTCATTCGAGAGTATTGCACGCGAAAGATCTGATTGCGCATCTTATAAGAGAGGTGGTGACCTTGGATGGTTTGGACGTGGAGAGATGCAGCCAAGCTTTGAGAAAGTTGCGTTCTCTCTGCCCATCGGTGGAGTCAGTGACATTGTAGAGACTGACAGCGGTGTCCACTTAATTAAGAGAGTTGGTTAAACCCTAGACAGCCATTATTTATACACACACGCACACACGCATATACATATACATATATATATATATACATACATATATGCCCATATAGATTTCGATATCATGGCAACAATAACATAACTACAATGACTAGACACAAACATGCATAGATAACATCAACGTTGAGTATCACAGTGGCTCTCTCTATCTCTCTCTCCATAAATAACAACGAAATTTTCCTATGGAATTCTCAATGAAGAAGAATTGTAAAGAACGAAAAAAAAAAAAAGAAAGCAGAGTCAATTTGTCTCCAAGGAGGACAAACGTTCAATTAACAAAGAAAAGAAGAAGAGTGTGAACAATCGATAGATCAGTAGATAAAGGGTTTGTCCATTTCAATACACACTCACACGTTGGGAGCTAGAGAGTAACCGTATTCTACTACACGTACGTCCCTTTTCCCTCAGTATTTCTTTTGGTTATTTACTAGGTCAACTAGTCATTAAGGCATACAAACGACACGTATCGTTATATGATTTTACGGTGAATCCGCACATCAACGTACAATTACAACATGGGAAGAAAGCTGAACAGAACTGCTGCTTTAAAGAAAAGATTGTCATCTTCCTCAATCTCTAAACTTTTCAAGAAGCGTGCTAAGAAAAGATCTCATGACGACATCTCTGATGATTCTGAAGATAAGTATTCTAGTTCAGATAGCTATTACGATAGCCATGACAATGAGAATGATTTGCAAGACCAAGACACTAAACGTCGTCGTCTAGACGATAATAAGAAATCATCTGTAAATTATCAACATGAACAATTTTTGATTCATGAAAGGGAATATGATGAAGCTTTGCCAAAGGAATTAAGAAAATATAGACCAAAGGGGTTCCCGTTAAATTTGCCCCCAAAAGACAGACCAATAAGGATATATGCAGATGGGGTCTTCGATCTTTTCCATCTTGGTCATATGAAACAATTGGAGCAATGTAAAAAATCTTTTGCTAATGTAATCCTTATCTGTGGGATCCCAAGTGATAAAATCACCCATAAATTGAAAGGTTTAACTGTATTGACTGATAAACAACGTTGTGAGACATTAATGCATTGTAAATGGGTAGATGAAGTTATACCTGACGCTCCATGGTGTGTTACCCCTGAATTCTTACAAAAACATAAAATTGATTATGTAGCTCATGATGATATACCTTACGTTAGTGGTGATAATGACGACATCTACAAACCTATTAAACAGATGGGTAAATTCTTGACTACTCAAAGAACAGATGGGATTTCTACAAGCGATATTATCACTAAAATTATTAGAGATTATGATAAATATTTAATGAGAAATTTTGCAAGAGGTGCAACAAGACAAGAATTGAATGTGTCGTGGTTGAAAAAAAATGAATTAGAATTTAAGAAACATATTCAAGATTTTAGATCATATTTTAAGAAAAACCAACAACTGTTGAACAATTCGTCTAAGGATTTATATTTTGAAGTAAGAGAAATTTTATTGAGGAAAACTTTAGGTAAAAACTTATATTCTAAATTGACTGGTGGGAACTCTGACGAATCTTTCAGTTTAAGAAAGTTTATTAATGATAAGAGAAGCCAGAACAACAATATCAAAGACAAAGAGGAAGAAGATGAACTTATTATTCCAAAATCACCAGCAAGTGAATTTGCAGAAAAGTTTACGGGTGAAGTACCATCTACTATTCATTCTGAAGAAGAGGAAGAGGAAGAGGAGCAAGAAAGTACCGACGATGATGAAAGAGAATACCATGACACTAATAGTGAAAATGAAAATAAATCCGAATGTCAAGAAGAAAACGAAGTTGAAAGTTCAGAGGAAAGTAGTGATAACAATCATTCTGACAACTGATAATATTTATTTTATACTTACCAATGTATTATGCATATTTTTTAAGTACGAACAAATGGGTATACATATGTAAATTTATGTCCTTTCATTAAAAATGGAATATGTATCATTATGACTGATGTAAATAATAGTAATAATAGAAATAAAACATTCCAAAAAAAAAAATGAAGTACAAATCTTAATTAAAGATGTCTACTATATAAATATATATATGGATTATTAATATATCAAAAAGAATTGCTACATTTTTACAGAAATACAAACAAATCCTTACTTACTTACCTTCATTGGCATTGGTGGTTGGCTTCTTTTTCTTTTTTGTGTCAATAACTTCAACTTTAACATCTTTTAAACCTTTCTCAGCTAACAATTGATGTATATAACTTTCCACACTATCAATAACATCACCTTGGATGACAATTTCTTCCTTCTTTTCAGCATTCTTAGATACAGAGCAGCCTGTAGCAAATTTAGATGCAAAAGTCTTTGCCAACTTCTTCATATCAATTTCAAAGACTTCAAGACCTTGAATGGCAACAATAAATTTTCTCTTTGTTCTTGCTTCTCTTTTAATGATAACTTTAGATGACAATTTTTTAGCCAATTCCCTCTGTTCTTTATTTTCTTCTCTCTTTTGTAATTTTAGAAGATCTGCTTCCAACTTAGTCTCTCTTTCTTCACCAATACTAGATTCTATTAGCTTTTTACCTAAATTAGTCACTTCATTGTCATCTGAATCGTCATATAATCTAGCATATAGGTCTGGATGTGTTTCACTTAACCATTTCTTACAACGTTTCAATTTACCGGAGAATTCACAATATTCTGGTGGATAGGAACAGATTTCACAATAAATAACTTCTTTCAATCCAGACATAGTAATAATACTTTTTTTTTTACCTATATTGACAAATAATATATAAGACTGATACTTTTTTGCCTTTTAAATTCTATATGTATTCAATGACTCTTATAAACCCTCTGCCAATTGTGAAAATGGAGTGACAAAGTATTTTAGCAGCTCTTTCTCTCCATCTAAACCTTAATGATCTTTGAATAACCGCAGCATAAACTAATTTTCTCTTCTCCTCCTCTTGAATTTTATTTCAAATTTTTTTTTTTTTTGCACTATTTCAATTTCCTCACTGAATTAAAAAGGAACCTCTATATGTTCAATCCAGTACTATTATACAACCATTTATTCTTCTATACACATATTCACATACGTACTCATATATCCATCTGTCTATATATATATGGTAGTGTTCTAATCTAGTTAGAAGAAGCATGTTTAACTCTTTTCTTAGCGTGTTTTCTTAATTCTTGATCCATTAAATCTCTGATCCTATGAGCACCTGCAATCCCAATAGCTAAAACATTCTCTAGTCTATCTAACGGAATTTTGTCTTCTACCAATAACAATGACAGTTTTTCACTCTTCCCTACGACACCTAGAGTAACTGAACTCATAGCATTTTCTTCTAATGAATTAACATCTAATAGAGGTGTAGTATCATACAACCCTACCGATACACCACTTATATATTCCCACATTGCAATACCCGCATCTACCAATGCCAGTGTTATCCCATTGATCAAGGACCCCATTATACCACCGTCTTGTTGTAAAACGTGTACTTCGATATCTATCATGGTTCTAGGATATATATGTAACATTATAGCCTTTTCAAAAGTTCTTACTAAGGAGGTTTGAATCTCAAGCACTCTTCTTTCATTTTTATGCGAACTTTTAGATCTTTCAAACTTAGAGAATTGGGTAATATTTGTGGTGACTCTTAAAGTTGCCTTATTTGGATCTAATTGAGATCTAGTGTTCGGTTCCTTTGGACCTTTCACTAAAGTGATAATTTTATTATTACCTTGTTCTAAATATGAAGACCCATCAGATGCATGGGGGTGTGTATTGATTGAACTTTCAAAACGACGTAATTCATTCCAACGACGACCGTCAAGACGTAACCCTTCCGGAGAATATATTTCTAAACGTGACATACCTATTTTCCTTCTCCTTTGTTTCTCTTTTCTAATATACTGTGGCTGTTTTTGTTATAGTAACAGGCTATCGATATGAATCAAGGCTAGTTTATTTTTTATTTTTTTTATTTTTTTAAGATCTATTGGATTAGTATTATTTGATACAAATATCTGTCTGTTGTTATAACCTTAATCTAGGACGACTACATATATGAGGATATGTACTTATGGAAGGTCTATATGTCCTAATGTTCTCCATATGAAGCACATGTTACGTTCAGTATTAAACCTTTGGTTAAATTGGAAAAAAAAAAAAGAGACTAAAGAAAATTGATGTAAAATGAAAAATTTCTACATTGAAGACATCGAGATGGGATAAGATGAGATAAATAGATACATAACTGCATATATACTACATATTACTTACACAATGTTGAGATATTCGCATAACTACGCCATTAAATCTTGAATAAATTGTCCGATAATGTATACGTTAGTCAAGAAAAATCCAATAGATGCAAACAATAAATTTGGATAAAAGACATTTAATCCTAAAAATTCCAAATTATAACCTTGTTGCAACCAGATTGCTTGTGTGATGACCCATGATAGAATCATTGGGATACCATCCCATTTCCAATCCATTTTCTTGTTGTTGATTATCACAAATGGTAAAAAAATAATGTACCAGATAAAATATTGTGATGTGCAAACCTTATTAAACGTTACAAATGAGAAAGTTTGAATGAATGTGATCTTTAAAAGATTTAAAAATTGATCAGATTTAGTAATAACATTTTTCTTTTTATTTGTATAGTCAACTTTTTGATAAAGGATATGATAAGGTAGCCATAAGCCACATATTATTATTGTGATGAAAAATTGTGGTAAGAATGCGAAGGTAGCTAAAGAGATCCTTGATGAATCCATTGTTGATGTATAATATAATAAAATGTTCCATATTGAAAAATTGTGTCTATGATCGATTCTAATAATATGATATAACCAAGCTTCTTGTAAATAAGAATCTCCATATAAATAATACATTGCATAAGTGATTGAAATCACTGTCAATAATGAAACCGTACCGAATTTGACAAAATTTAAAATGCTCTTACTATTACTATTATTATTATTCCCCATATGTTCACTATGAGATGCCGACAACAATAAATAGAAAGATATTGGTCCACAATATATTATAGGATAAATCTTGAAATGTATACTTAACCCATATAATATACCAGCTAAAATGATTTTTCCTTTATACATGAGATAAAACGTTGAAATTATTAAGAAACATAATAAAGTTTCACAATTTCCTCTAGTACTGATAGTGATAACAAATGGGTTCATTAACCAAATTAAAGAGACATAGAAATATATTTTATTAATTGAGACATTCTGGTAAACTGTGGAGTCCAATAGGGCAGATTTCAATAACTTAATCAATATTATCCCAGTGATAACATCAAATGCAATGAAAAGAATTTTTGCAAGATGAAACCAACCGATCCAATGGTTAAGTAAGACGATCCAAGCTAAAAGAGGTGTATATCTGTAAGTGTCCCTATCGAATGGGGATCCGTTGTTCATAAAAATGAATCTTGAGGCATCATTAAATACATGGTAATCAATATCTGTATACTTCACTTTAAAATGGTTGTCTTGATATATGCCATACGAGAAAAATAAAAGACGTAAAATTATTGATATTATAATTAATAACTTAAAAAAATCGGTTGATTTAGATACCATTGTTTGTTTCTATTTTCTCCACTTCGACAGATTCTGTTGAATCTCTCTCTTTTTTTTTATGTACACAGTTCATTTCTTCATGTCATCTCTTGCACTCTCTCCTCAATCTCTCTGCTTCCCAAAATATTTTTCAGGCTTCCATAGTTAGTCAATTATTCAATTAACTAAATAGAAAACAAAAAAAAAAAGAAGAAGAAAGAAAAATAAAGTGTGAAAGATCTAAAACAACATAACCAAACAGATAACGTATATTCCACAACAAAAATTACAAACATACAAATATAGAGGAGGGTTATGTTATAACATATAAAAACAAAAACTAAAAAAAAAAAACAGAAGAGGGTGTATATAAGTAAATATGAGTGAGAATATTAATATTACTACTACTACCCACCACCACTAGTGAGAAAAATGAGTGTGAGAATACAGAATTAAATCAGTTAAGTTATGAAGAAATTATTGAATGTATTCAAGAAAATAAAGAAGTGCCCAATATAGTCGATGTTCCAGATATCGTCCTTTCTAGTGATATGATAAGTAAACCAAGTTTACCTATTAGACAGAAACCATGGGAAATTGCAAAAAGTGAGATAACTACTGCATCTACTAATGAAACTGACACCAACGATACTGCAGCTGCTGAATTGTCTGACTCTTTAATTATTGAAAAGGAGGAGAGTAAATAGATAGACACAATATTGCCAATACATCTATATTCTAGCAATATGACTCTGCTTTCCCTCTCTCTTTTGCTAAGGGTAGACAAAGGGATATCAAAAAATTATATATTCACCCGGACAGAAGTAGCGTGTTGTGATCACGTGACTGGATCCGAAAGATAGATAGCAAATTTTATAATTTAAAAGAGGGAAAGCAAAAAAAAGAAAGAAATGATAAAGAGTCAATGAACCCAATACAAAAGAGCTAGCTAAATAGCTGGATAGATAGAGAAGGAGAGATTCACTGGAGAAGTAAAGAAGAAAGAAAGAAAGAAAGAAAGGAAACAAAAAATAATAATAATAATAGAAGGAATGGATAATAAATTAAAATTATTAAGAAGTATAATTCCATTAATATTGAATGTATCACATTATATGACAGATATAATATATTTATTGTATTATTTTGAAAGAATTGACATTGAATCAGTCGATAAAGATTACAGAGTCCAATTAACGAAAAAAATAGTAATATTAAGAGAACAGTTTCGTGAACTATTGAATAAAGGGTCGACAATAGAAGCAACAAACAGTGAAGAAATAACTATTAATAATAATAAGGAGAAGGAGAAGGAAGACGACGAGGAGAAGAAGAAGAATGAAACATATTGGAAGGATGAAATGGACGAGATCATTAAATTTCAAAAAATGTTGAACGACCAAGATTTATTAAGTTTACTACATGATATAATCGGAGACGTAATGAACAAGTACATAACACATAGAAACAGTGAAATAAAATTAAAGAATCAGATAAATAACTGTGAAATCGGATTGCACAACATAATAAATTTCTTGAATGATATAATCGACACGAATAATAACAACATCATATATGATGATAATATCAATAGGATATTAAATGAGGAATTAATAAATTCGTGGAGGATAGAACTAGATTTATTTAATTGTCTGATATTTGACATTTTCACACATGATGCCAAGATCATCGAGTTGTTTAATAAGAGATACAAATGCAATGTAACTGAAAGGGATTTATCGAAGAGCGACACTTTTATTAAGTTTATAACATGGTTAAAGGACGAAGAAGTATTTGATGGTACGTTGCATCTGTAAAAAGCAAAAAAAAAAAGCTTATTTTTTTGCTTATTTAATTAGCTAAAGAACCCAACGCTTCACACACTGTTATATCAACGTACTTGTCACTATATATATACACATGCATATATATATATACACTTACGTATGCATGGTATACTAACGTAGTATCTATACGAGATATCGATACAAAGGAAAAAAAAAAAACGAGGAGATGGAGAGAAAAAGAAAAAAAAATATAGAAAAGCTAAAAATAAAAAAAAAAAACACAAGAGAGATGATGAAGAAAAATACACTGTGTACTTGTTAAAGATCATACATGAATACTACCACTATTAATACTTTATCCCTATTTTTTTTGTCAAACTACAATTATAACAGTGACACATACTTAAATAGATATATAAAACAAAACAAAACAAAACAAAAATAAAAAAAGGATAAGATAATAACCATTAAACATTAGGAAGTATACATAACAAACAACCAGACAAACAAAGAAGAATGGACAATTTTATAAATGGGAAACTCACATTACCAATAGATTATGAGTCTCAAAGAGACGTCTATAAGAGACAAATATTACTACTGCTTGTTGGATGTTTAACATCCTGTATTGTTGGATTTATTACTCAGTCCATTCTACAGTTATTAATATGTTACTCCTGTTTTATATTTGTTACATGTCTATTAATATTGCCACCATATAAATCGTATAACAGAAGAAAGTTAGAGTGGGTTAAGCCTGTTAAAGTGAGGATCAGTGAGTAAGAGTTAACAAAAAAAAAAAAAAAAACCAAAATGAATCAAAGGTTATGTAGTGTTGTAAGACAATCACTTACACCCATGTATATTGTATATGTACAGTAAAACCACATACATATATAGTAATAGTAATAATAATAATAATAATTGATATAACATCTATTTGATTGACTTGACACATTTTAAAACGTTGTTTTTCGATATTATAATATCTTTGGAGAGTCACAAAGGCGAGGGACATGTGCCTTTTCAAAGTTTTGAGAAAGAGAGGAGGAAAGTTTTTTTTGTTCACGTGACAATACATCTGGACACCCACGGACTCCACTCGATCATTTCATTTTTTGTTTTAGTGGAAGCTACAGAACAACACCCAAACAGGTAAAAAACTACAAAGATCAAAACAAAGACAGAGAACCCATTATATTTGGGTTACTTTTTCACCTACACTTTCTCTCACCCCCCCCCTTCCTCAAATTTACAAGACAAAAAAAAAAAAAGAAAAGTAAAGAACAGATCTGACAGAGAACATTTTGGGAATCCACTAATTCAAACAATTCCGTGTCATGTTTTCTCTTTTCTTCTATCCAGATTTAATTTAGTAAACGCCAGCTGACCACGGGAACGTTGAACGTTGAACGTTGGACAGTTTGGTTTTTCTTTCTCTGTCATCTCAGTCTTGTCTGTGTGTTTGTGTTGGATGGAGGAGGAGAAGGAGAAGGAGGAAGTCCTGTCATGTTGTTTTCAGTAGTGTAGTGGCTCCCAGTGAAATCATTGAACAACAGAGTTTGTCATGTTTCTTTTTCTTTCTTCAACTTTCTACCCAAAAACCTTCTCTTCATCTCATAATAATAATAATAATAGTAATAATAGTGATTGTAATAATAATAATAACTATTAATCATAATATTCATAATAATAACTCACAACAATACGCTCAAACCCAACCTTGCTCCTGCTGATTGTCAACAATCATTAATCTCACACTTCTTATTCTCTTATTCACTCACTCAGTGTTGGTTTCCTTTCCCTTCTTTCTTCTTCTCTCTCTTTTTGCCTTCTTTTTTTTTTTTTTTTTTTTTTCTTTTTATTTATTTTTTAAATATATATAAAGATGGACGTTTTCAAGTTTGTATCTTGCAATTGGGTCTTGTTAAATAGTTTCCATTTACCTTTCAAACCTTTCTTTTCTTCTTTTTTTTTTTTCATATTGAAAAATTCAAAAAAACCCATCCCACAAATACACAAACACACTTTATAACATACAAAAATGGTCAGAGTTGCTATTAACGGTTTCGGTAGAATCGGTAGATTAGTCTTAAGAGTTGCTTTATCTAGAAAGAACATTGAAGTCGTCGCTATCAATGATCCATTCATCTCCAACGACTACGCTGCTTACATGTTCAAGTACGACTCTACCCACGGTAGATACCCAGGTGAAGTCTCTCACGATGACAAGCACTTGATCGTCGACGGCCACAAGATCGCCGTCTACCAAGAAAGAGACCCAGCTAACTTACCATGGGGTGCTTCCAACATCGACATCGCCATTGACTCCACTGGTGTCTTCAAGGAATTAGACTCTGCTCAAAAGCACATTGATGCTGGTGCCAAGAAGGTCGTCATCACTGCTCCATCCGGTACTGCTCCAATGTTCGTCGTTGGTGTCAACGAAGACAAATACGCTGGTCAAACCATCGTTTCCAACGCTTCTTGTACCACCAACTGTTTGGCTCCATTAGCTAAGGTCATCAACGATGCTTTCGGTATCGAAGAAGGTTTAATGACCACTGTCCACTCCTTAACTGCTACCCAAAAGACTGTCGATGGTCCATCCCACAAGGACTGGAGAGGTGGTAGAACCGCTTCTGGTAACATCATCCCATCCTCCACTGGTGCTGCCAAGGCTGTCGGTAAGGTCTTACCAGAATTACAAGGTAAATTGACCGGTATGGCTTTCAGAGTCCCAACCGTCGATGTCTCCGTTGTCGACTTGACTGTCAAGTTAGCCAAGGAAACCACCTACGACGAAATCAAGGCTACTGTCAAGGCTGCTTCTGAAGGTAAGTTAAAGGGTGTCTTAGGTTACACTGAAGACGCTGTTGTCTCCTCTGACTTCTTAGGTGACTCCCACTCTTCCATCTTCGATGCTGCTGCTGGTATCCAATTATCTCCAAAGTTCGTCAAGTTGGTCTCCTGGTACGATAACGAATACGGTTACTCCACCAGAGTCGTCGACTTAGTCGAACACGTTGCTGCTAACTAAGCATATGATTCATAAAGATAGTATCTCTTTGTGTAATATTTTTCTTTTTTGATGTTTATGTTTATGTTCAGTGACTGATTTTCAACGTATAATTTCTCATTAGTTATAAAGTGTTTGTAATTGACGAGTTTTTTTATGTTTTTTTCTTCTTATATAACGATAACGAATATTATTTTATATAAAATATATAAAGATAAAGAAATATAATAAGTTAAAATTTTATTAAATAATAACAATAACAATAATATAATATATATATATGTATATTACTATTCTTCTTATAAAAAAACCTTGAAGTAGATAACAGTAATGTTATATATAAGATATTTTCTGCCAACTTTGTTATGCTTTTGTATCCCCTTTACTTACTATATCAGGAATTTATTTTTTTTGTTTTGCGCTTTGTCTAAGTATTATATGGCCTGAACTATAACTTACACTACTCTCTGCAACGGAATTGATTTGACTACTCTGTGAATATTTATCCCATTTCCAATCACAACTTATCCCATATTCAGATTTCATATAATTTAATACGTACAGCAAACATCTTAACGGTTCTCTGCCGCAGATAGTATTGCCAGTAATATCCAGATATTTGTTCCATAATTCAGGATCCCCACATTCCAAGACTTTCATGGCGTACCTATCCAGGACTTCAATACTTGACCAAATGGGGATCTGATGATGAGACAGCTTACTTCTCGATGTCAGCATCTCGATCTCTGTCTCTTCATCCATGGCCAACTGTAACTCGTCAACGGAGCCAACGTATCCTGTGTACTCAAATTTTCTCCCCCAATGACAGAAATCGCTAGATATTATGATGTAACTGTTTGGATCCCTTTGTAAAAAATCGCCTAAAATTTTGGCCAATTCATTATATATCGATTCCGACCCATGTGACATCAAAATGGGAACCACCTTAACCCTCCTGGTTTCCTTCCCTTCTTCTTCTTCTTCATCCTCATCGTCACGACTGTTGAGGATCACATTACGACATAATAATGTATTATAGAGTATGGGGAATTGCATTTCCAAAGAATGTTCCTCCAAATCAACGTCGCCATCCATATATTGGAAAAGTTTAGGATACAAACCAATCCAAGTCTCAATCAAATCTGTATCAACAGGCAAGTCCCCCAAGGGTGTTTTTAAATAATGGAATTTTGTCAACAGAACTCTATCTTTGAAATACACATGATGTGAAGGTCCAATAACAAATACTCGTATACCACCAGTACCAGCACAAGCACCCGCACCTGTGTTTGTGTTTTGGTCGATGAGATTTTCTTGTTTTGGAATGTTTTGGAAGTTTAGTGATTGGTATGCAGGTAACATGGTCCTTGAACAATACTTATAACCGGCATGAGGTGATATGATGATACGTGCACCATTTTTAGACAGAGAAGATACTGTTGGTATATTAAGTTGGTTCTGTAAAGTTTTCTTGTTTGATGGGTACCACGTACCTGAATGCGTAGCTACTCGTTCCATAACTTTATGTTTAAGTAATTTGATGATATTAATATACGTATTTATTTATTTATTTATTTATTTTATTTTATTTATTTATTTAGTAGAGATGTTACGTTATGTTTTATTTCTGAAGAATGTCTCTTAAGAACAACAGATATGAATATTTATAGGTGAGCAGGTAAGACTAGCAAAAGACAGTTTCTTATAATACAGTAGATTTGGGAATGGGAAAGGAGACATTTGAAAGAGAAGAAAAAAATAAGGAAAATAAGGAACGTATCAATCGATGATTAGGTTATGCTCATAACCACATACACACACACATACACATACACACATACCTATGTACAGATATATTCATTACACACGGGATATTATTAATCGTTCTTTTATTCATTTGTTCATTTATTTATTTATTCAAACATGACTTTATCCCTTATTCCATATAAGCCATCACCTATCCTGGAAATATCCAATTTTTGCCAATCGTCATTCCCACTCTTTTCCAATATTCGACAATCTTCCAGGCAAGACTTCGGCCGCCACTGCGACGGCGACTGGCACTACCAACTACTAAATATTTGTGTTTTTTTTTAGTCTGTCATATGCTACGGCAGCGGTGGGGGAGGGGGGTGATCTCCTGTGTACAGAAATTTGAGGGAAGGGGAACAAGTTCCTCACGCAGCAGAAAAAAAAAAAAAAAAAGAGAGAGAGAGAGAGAGAGCAGTTACGGCGACGCTACCATAGAACAGTGACATAGTGACGGCAGTGCCAGCCACCCCAGGAGCCCCCTTTTCCCTCCCTCCCCCAGCAGCGACGCGAAAAGCAGAAAATCTCAGAAACAACGCGCTTGTGCAACACGTTTCGCAGAGATTCAATTAAATTTCCTAATTTGGGGAAGAGGCTGGTTCCACTGGGAAAAACAAGACTGGGAGGCGCAATACTCTTCTTCTTTTTCTTCTTCTTCTACTGGTGCTGGAAAATTTCTGTTGCTTGACAAAGATCTTTGCAGGCTTGAAGGGCCATAGGTGAGAATGGATGATATAGGTGGGTGGAGATGGTATGTCCCCCATTATGGGAAGAAGAGTCTCTTCTGTATAGAGAACTGCCAATTTACTGCAAGCCTTTGGACAAATAGCACGTATGCTTGCTTTATAATTTTATATATATATTTTTTTTTGCTATCATTTCCTGTTCTATTAATAGTAACTACTATTATTAATAATAACTACATATGTCATTTCGTTACCGGCTGGGTTATCTATTTTTGTACTAAGCTAACCTTCACACACACACACACACCATATATATATATATATATGTATATATTTGTATGTATATATATCAATACGTTGCATGGGTTGTGTCTATATGCGCATACGCATCTAAAGATGTAGTTGTATCTTTCGAGATCTTGTAAACGTTACTGTCATCTCCTACAACAATCAAATATTCTTACCTAATATAATAATATCATATAATATATAATAACCCACTTCGTAAGTGCACTAATTAAACATTTATATTCACTATATGTGGGAGTAACTAATACCAACAAAGAAAAAAAAATGACCCGTTCTACCAAAAATAACATTTTATTATCATTTCTCCTAGTATCTACTCTACTCCAAACTTTTGTCAGAGCACAGACCTCCACGTGCAACCCGTTATCCACCACTAATTGTCCATCCGATAAAGCATTGGCCACTGGCTTCATCGAAGATTTTACAAGCCAGTCTGAATCTAAATGGTTCAGTAGGGAAGCCACCCAAGGAAATGTCACTTTTGACTCCACCAACGGTCTAGGTTTAACACTTGCCAAGAGAGGCGACAACCCATCCTATGTCTCTAATTTCTATATCATGTACGGTAAAGTACAAGTGTTAATGCAAGCTGCCCCAGGTACTGGTGTCGTATCCTCCTTTTTCTTACAGAGTGATGATTTAGATGAAATTGATTTAGAATGGTTAGGAGGTGACAACACCCAATTCCAATCGAATTATTTCTCAAAGGGAAACACTGCCACCTACGATAGAGGTGAATACCACACTGTAGAAACACCTACTCAAGAGTTCCATAACTATACAATCGACTGGTCAATGGAACAGACTACTTGGTCACTTGACGGTACTGTCGTTAGAACTTTACTTAACACTTCATCTCAGGGGTACCCACAGACCCCCATGTTAATCAAATTCGGCATTTGGGCAGGTGGTGATCCATCCAACGCCCCAGGCACCATTGAATGGGCAGGTGGTGTCACAGATTACTCTGCTGGTCCATATACCATGTATGTTAAACAGATTATTGTTACAGACTATTCTACAGGTGAAAGCTATTCATATGATGGGACCTCTGGTTCATGGGAATCAATTGTAGCTAAAGATGGGAAAGTTAATGGTCGTTATTCAGAGGCTCAAACTGAATTCAATGAACTAGCTGAAGGTGTAAATCTTTCATATGGTTCATCTTCCTCCTCTTCAACTACTGCTACAAGTACTTCATCAACTTCAACCTCTTCATCCTCTTCAAAATCTTCCTCGTCAACTTCATCCTCTTCTTCTTCCTCTTCAACTTCATCCCCTTCAAAATCTTCCTCATCAACTTCATCCTCTTCTTCTTCCTCTTCAAAATCTTCCTCTTCAACTGCTTCTAAAACTTATACTACAACTACTACTACATCAAGCAAGAAAACTACCACCACAACACATACCTCTTCTACTTCTTCTTCCAAACCATCATCAACTACTACTAAAACCACAAATACACACCATAACATAATAACTACCACACTATCTTCCCTCTCTTCTTCAAAAGACACGACTCAAAAAACTTCTGCTACCAGTACTGCCACCGTCACCAGTTCCCAGTCTGTCTCTACATCAAGTAAATCTACCTATACAGTAAACACAAAATCAGACAATGTTGGGTCCATTTTGCACAGTCCAATCTTTAATGTTTGTCAACTAATTTTATCATACTTCATGCACTGAAATATATTTCTACCCTATATGTATCCTTCTATTTCAGCATATAATATCTGAATCTAATCTTCTTATTCGTTCAAAATACATCTATTCAATTTATATAGAAAGAAATAAGTCATACAATAATATAAAGAATTTTTTCTCCATTACATATACCTACACACACACACACACAGACATAAATATATATAGGTACATATACACTCTTGCAATATAGATAACACTGATGAATTGTATAAGTACCGGTTTCTTTTGACCATACCATTATAATTCTATTCATCTGATCTTGAAAGAAGACTGAAAAAAAAGAAAAAAAAAAAGAAAAACATTAAAAGAAAATTTAAAAGAGACTCTGATCCTATCGAATACACATAAGACGTATGCAGATATGTTTTCGTTGTCCTTCACTTTTTTATGGAGAACTACTTTAAATGTGTGACAGAATTAGAGATATCTGTTCTCAATACCAATTAACAGCAGCTGTTGTTGTTATACATATTAAAATATAAGTTTTTCAAAAGAGAGAACACGAGCGATGAGGGTTATTAAAGCTAGAGATGCATTTTTCAGTGATTATGAAGCATTACAATTCTTATCAAAATTACAAAGAAAACATAGATGGGATGAAAACAGCTTGCAAGAAATGAAGAATTTCAATAAAAATAGAAAGGGGAAATTTCAAAAGAGACCATATAACCATCCTGTGTTACAAGGGATAGTCAATGATACGTTATCATATTTAACTATAAGTAAATCTATTGCTACCACACAAGAAAAAGAAGAAGAAGAGGAAGAAGAAAAAAATCAAAACCAAGAACATCAAGAAGAAGGAATAGAAGAGACGAAAAAAGAAGAGAATGGAAAACAAAGACAATCACCACTTACTAAATTGAATGATGAGATGTTTATTGACTTGATGAATAAATTAAACAGTTTTGAACTTTATAAAATTGAAAAATTGCAAATAGTGAATCAGTTACCCACTAATATGGTACATTTGTTTGCAATCGTAGAAGAATGTGATTCAAGGTTCACAGAAGATCAAATTAATGAAATGATCGAATTGGTTGCTTCCTATGTAAATATATAGAACCAACCAAATATATATATATATATATATATATATACATATATACGTACATGGACATATGTACACACATTCACATACACGCACATATAACATACACACATACACATAAGTAAGAATGTATAATAAATACGACAATAAATTATACACAATCACCTCTCTCAATAAATGGAGTGGGACCCACGTTTTTTTTTTTTTCTTTATCAACTCTTCGAATGATCTGTGTAATTTTCCCTCCACGTTTCTTCCCCCTCTCTGCTTTTCATTCTGGTTTTATCAACAGCAACTTTAAAAGAGAAAAATGATAAAATACTCAAAAATATAAATGCATGGAGCTTGCAAATGTTGGCACTACTAAGGATAAGGTACGGATACACACATATACATTACCTCCAGTGCTGTTTATTTGCTATTTAAACAGATTATAAGACAAGATTAAAATTATTAATCTGGAACAAGGGTCTACAGACAACAACGAGGCATCTTTTATAGCTGATAAGATCTTCCTTGTTTGTTTGACATATCTTAGTTTCTACTCATCTACGTTTGATATAAGATATTTTTTACTGCTACTCTTTATTTAAAATATGAAATTCGGTGAGCATTTAAGTAAGTCCTTAATTAGACAATATAGTTATTACTATATTGCTTATGATGATTTAAAGAATGAATTAGAAGATAATTTACATAAGAATAATGATCAATGGAACCAAGATTTAGAGACTACGTTCTTAGAAAATTTAGAGATCGAGTTAGATAAAGTTTACTCCTTTTGTAAAGTTAAAAACAGTGAAGTCACACGTCGTGTGAAAGAAGTTCAACAAGAAGTACAACGTACTGTGTCTCTACTAGATTCAAACACTCCACCAACTGAACTCGATTTTGAAATCTTGGAAGAAGAATTAAGTGACATTATTGCTGATGTGCATGATTTAGCTAAATTTTCTAGATTGAATTACACTGGATTCCAAAAGATTATCAAAAAACATGACAAAAAGACAGGGTTCATCTTAAAACCTATCTTTCAGGTCAGATTAGATTCAAAACCTTTCTTTAAAGAAAACTACGATGAATTGGTAGTCAAGATTTCACAATTATATGATATCGTTAGAACCAGTGGTCGTCCAGTTAAAGGTGATTCTGCTGCAGGTGGAAAACAGCAAAATTTTGTTAGACAAACTACCAAATATTGGGTCCATCCAGATAATATCACTGAATTGAAATTGATAATTTTAAAACATTTACCTGTCTTGGTGTTTAATACAAATAAGGAGTTTGAAAAAGAGGATTCTGCAATCTCGTCCATCTACTATGATAATGAAGATTTAGACCTTTATTATGGCCGGCTAAGAAAGGACGAAGGTGCTGAAGCTCATAGATTAAGATGGTATGGTGGGATGGAGACTGACACAATCTTTGTTGAAAGAAAGACTCATAGGGAAGATTGGACAGGTGAAAAGTCTGTGAAAGCTAGATTCTCATTAAAAGAACGTTATGTAAACGATTTCTTAAAGGGGAAATATACTGTTGAACAAGCTTTTAATAAAATGCGCAAAGAGGGTAAAAAACCTATTCAAGAGATTGAAAGTTTAGAAGCCTTGGCTACTGAAGTTCAATATGTTATGTTAAAGAAAAAATTACGACCTGTAGTTAGGTCCTTCTACAACAGAACTGCATTCCAGTTACCTGGTGATGCAAGAGTACGTATTTCATTAGATACTGAATTAACTATGGTTAGAGAAGATAATTTCGATGGTATAGATAGAACGCATGGTAATTGGAGAAGAACAGATATTGGGATTGACTGGCCATTTAAACAGTTACCAACTAAGGATGTCTGTAGATTCCCATATGCTGTCTTAGAAGTCAAGTTACAAACACAACTAGGCCAAGAACCACCAGAATGGGTTAGGGAATTAGTAGGATCTCATTTAGTAGAACCTGTACCAAAATTCTCCAAATTTATTCATGGTGTGGCTACTCTATTATATGATAAAGTGGATTCAATCCCATTTTGGTTACCACAGATGGATGTAGACATTAGAAAACCTCCTATTCAAACTCATATTGATATTACCAGACCAGTAAGAGAAGAGGATAATGAAGGTGAAGCAGAAGATGAGGAACAAGAGTCTGGAAGCGATAATAATGATGATGAATCTGATGATGCACTGATTGCTGCAATGATGGATGCCCCAGGAAATTCACTAGATATGGAAGAAGGTGGGTATGGGTCTATAACTAGAGATGTGAATTCACAAATCGATCCAAATTCAAGAAGTGTTAATGCTGCTTATTACGAGAGAAAGATACGGAATGCATCTACTACGTTAAGTAAGAAATATTATCAGATTATGGGGTCTATTGATCATTATTTCAACGGGGACCAAGTTTTCAAAGTACCCAAAGGTACTATTTTCGATACTGAGGTGAAAGCCCCTGATGGAAAGACTATCTGTGTTCCAGTACGTGTGGAACCAAAGGTGTATTTTGCAACAGAAAGAACTTTCTTATCTTGGATGTCTATTGCTATTTTACTTGGCGGTGTGTCAACTACCTTAGTTACATATGGATCTCCAACAACAATGATTGCTTCGATTGGATTCTTTATTACTGCTCTAATAGTCATTATTCGTTCAACTATTGTATATGCCTCCAGAGTAGTCAATATTAGACAAAAGAAGGCTGTTAATTATGAAGACAAACTAGGACCCCAATTGGTGACGGTCTTCTTAATATTATCTATTCTTTTCTCCTATTTCTGTAATTATTAGTTACCATGATCATTTCCTTTGTTCTATATATATATATATTATTATATATATATAATGAATTGAATAAACATTATCCTTTTTTAGTATTATCTGACTCTATTTGAGGAGTTCTAATTCTTGCTTATTTTTATAGTTTGGTTACACTATCGCCTTGAATCAAATAACAAATTAAAGGCATCGACTTTTCGTGATTTTGTTTGTTTACTTTTTGTTTTTATTTTTGCAGAAAAAAACTAACGTGCACTTTTACGTGACTCGAAATATGGTAATGCCCTCAATATTTAAACACTTTGATAGACCACAACAGAATAAATAAGTATATATATTGCCAAACCATAGGTAATTGCCTCCATTAACTGTAACATATATGCCATCAAGACAACGTGTGGATACATAACATTAGTGAAACAGTTCTGATTCAATGAATAGAACTAAAGTGGGTCAATACTCCAGTAATTCTGAGAAGCCTGTCTTAAGGCAAAAATCCATCGAATCATTTTTCTCCCAGACCAGGAGAACCCATAATGTTACAAAGACCAAAAATAAAATAACAAATCAATTTTCACAGACAAAATTGAATAGCATATTGGCTAATCCATATCTTAGTTCGAAAAAATCTATTTCAAATTTGACTGAAGGATCGTGCCCGTCTCAACCCATATTAGTTGAAAGTTCGAGACCTCAATTATCTAGAACCTCGACTACTTCATTGTTCCAAAGCCAGGGTTCCTTTGATGAATACGATCCCAACGAAGAATTAAGAAAATTGATGAATGGTCCTAAATTGAAAAATTTTAAAAGTTCTAATGTAACCCCACTTTCAAGGACCCAAAGTTTCCAAAGAAGTAATTCTTCGTTATCGGATCTTGGATCTTCTTCACCAACTAAAATAGAACATGTAATAACTGAAATAGATAATGAAACTTTTAGAGAAACAACGAGTATTGCTACAGCCGCTCGCAAGTTAACATTTACAAGTAGTACTCAACTTGAATCTCCTATCAAAAATGATTATTTTCCTTTATCCCAGTCATCAGAACTATCTTCCCAATCCTCTACTTTATCTGCTTCGTCTTTCTTTCCAACTTTTAAATCATCACATCTTTCTACACAATCAAATATTTCAAAGAGAACTCATTCATTGCAAGGCCTAAATCTAAACAATGTCAAAAGATTAAAACCATTATCTAACAGTAACCCACGTGCTATACAAAGTAATAATAAATCACAATCAAACAAAAATAATTCTATGATTTTGAACTTGACTAAAGAACAACAGTATGTGATAGATTTAGTGGTACAAAAACGTCAAAATGTATTTTACACAGGATCCGCAGGCACTGGTAAATCAGTTATTTTAAACAATATTATACATAATTTACAAAGGATCTATGGGAAAGAATCTGTCGCAATTACAGCGTCAACGGGGCTTGCTGCGGCCACTATCGGCGGAATTACATTACACAAATGGTCACACGCTGGTATTGGGAATAGATCTGCAGAAGTACTTGCAAGGGCCATAAGTAAAAGAAGGGACGCTACAATGACATGGAGAAATACAAAGGTGTTAATAATTGATGAAATTTCTATGATTGACGGGAAATTTTTAAGTAAATTGGAATATATCGCTCGTGTGGTAAGAAAGAATGATAAACCATTTGGTGGAATTCAACTTGTATTTACAGGAGATTTTTTTCAATTACCACCTGTGTCTAAATCAATAGCGTCCAATAATTCAATAAAGGGGAATTCGAATGGTGAAGTCGAAGCATTATTTTGTTTTGAAAGTGAAGCATGGAAAAAATGTATACAAAAGACAATATTGTTGACGAAAGTGTTTCGACAACAAGACAATGAATTGATCGATATATTAAATTGCATACGTTTTGGGGAAATTGAGCAAAAAATGATTGCTAGTATTAAAAAATTAGAAAGAGAAGTGAAATATGAAGATGGGATTTTACCTACTGAGATTTACGCAACAAGAAGAGAAGTTGATCTATCTAATAAACGTCAACTAGAAAACCTACCTGGTGATCCACATACGTTCCATGCGGAAGATATTGCGCCAAAGATGAAATTAGACCTATTAGATTCTGCTGTGATGGCAGAAAAAACACTGGTATTAAAGGAAGATGCTCAAGTGATGATGTTAAGGAACAAACCAGATGTTGAAGTGTTTAACGGTACTTTAGGGAAAGTATTATTTTTTACTACGCAAAGATTAGCCACGAAATTCTTCGAGATGTTTCATAATATTGATAGTACTACAATCGAAGATATGAGACTTGTAAGTAAAGCTATTCACAATAAAAGATTTAAGGAAGTACCTGAATTCATGGCAGAATTAAAAGCCCGTGACTTTTATCATCATGGTAAACTGGAAGAAATGGTAAATTATGCCATGAATGAATCTGCTAGAGAACCAGCGTACCCATTTGTTAGGTGGTCTATAGGCAAAGGTAAATTTTATCATGAATTGGTACTTCCAGAACCCTTCCCGGTGGATTTACCAGGTGAACCCACTGCTTTACAAAGAACACAGTTACCTATCATGTTGTGTTGGGCATTATCGATCCATAAGGCACAAGGTCAAACTATCCCAAGATTAAAAGTTGATTTGAAAAACATTTTTGAAGCTGGTCAAGTCTATGTTGCATTATCTAGAGCAGTGTCAAAGGAATGTTTACAAGTGAAGAATTTCAATCCACGTAAGATTCGTTCAAATGATAAGGTCAAAGAATTTTATAAAGGCTTAGAGACTATAACACCCATCTAAAAGAAGAAAAAAAAGAAAAATTAAAAACAAAATCAAGAGCATTTACACAAATATACATACATATATATATATATGTTTTTATTTCTAATTCGATAGACTTTATTGTGATGAATATCAAATAGTATGTATTTATTATTCTATGGATGCTTATTAGATGTATAATTTAAAAAAAAAATACATACACACACACACACGCAGAGAGAGAGAGAGAGAGAGAGAGAGAGAGAGAGAGAGATTTAGTACCCTATTATCACAAAGAATAGTTAACAGAACATTTAGGGATATACTGTATCGACCTATCTTCTAGTCATAACTGGAGTAGAAACGATAGGTGGGGGTATTAGAGGGACAAACGTATGTTTCAATACCATAATGTACCTTACTTTCCTTTCCATCCTTCTTCTAACAAAATTGACAAATCTCAAAACGAATCGACAACCCTAACAGAAACCCTAACAAAACCCTAACAGAGGGCTGCCAGAAACTAAAGAGCAAGGTGTACAAAGAAAAATGAAATAAAGTGGTGACATTTCCAAATAGCTGATTTCTATTTATAGAAACATACAGTTGTACAGATACCGTAATTCATATGTGTTTTTTGGTGTTTATGATAGAGCATCAACTGTTAATGTAGTGTCGTCCATCTTTTTTTTTTTCATCTTTCCATCTCTCTCGATCACTCTCTTATTTTATCAACTTCTTCCATCACAAAATAATTGAGTCTTCTAATAACAGTCATCCACAAACACAATCGTCACACACATATATTTAATATTTAGAAGTAGAAGGGGTTTCCTTTTGTTTTAAGCATCATCGGATATAACTAGATAATCTTAGACTTTTTTTTTAGATCCTGTGCAAATCGATATATATATATATATATCAATATTTTATTCGGGGAGAAATCTGCAATTTAATACTATATTAAACAATTACAGAATACCAATAGCATTATAAATATCTTTATTTACAACTGCTTCACAATCCACTAAGCAATATGGAAGAGAAAGTGGAAAGACACACTTTTAAAGTATTTAATCAAGATTTTACTGTAGATAGAAGATTCCAATTAATCAAAGAAATTGGTCATGGTGCTTATGGGATAGTTTGTTCCGCTAGATTCACTGAAGCAGTTGAAGATACTACTGTGGCTATTAAAAAAGTTACAAATGTATTTTCTAAAACTTTACTTTGTAAAAGATCCTTACGTGAATTAAAATTATTAAGGCATTTTAGAGGTCATAAAAATATTACCTGTCTGTACGATACAGATATTGTTTTTTACCCGGATGGTACATTTAACGGGCTCTATTTATACGAAGAGTTAATGGAATGTGATATGCATCAAATTATTAAATCGAATCAACCTCTAACTGATGCCCATTACCAAAGTTTCACATATCAAATTCTATGTGGGTTGAAATATATCCATTCGGCAGATGTTTTACATCGTGATTTAAAACCTGGCAATCTGCTAGTTAATGCAGATTGCCAATTGAAAATCTGTGATTTTGGTTTAGCTAGAGGGTATTCAGAGAATCCCATAGAAAATAACCAGTTTTTAACCGAATATGTAGCCACAAGATGGTACCGTGCTCCAGAAATCATGTTAAGTTATCAAGGCTACACAAAAGCTATTGATGTATGGTCTACAGGTTGTATCCTTGCAGAATTTCTAGGTGGGAAACCAATATTTAAGGGGAAAGACTACGTGGATCAATTGAACCGAATATTACAAGTATTAGGTACGCCGCCAGACGAAACATTAAAGAGTATTGGGTCTAAAAACGTGCAAGATTATATTCACCAGTTAGGTTTTATTCCAAAGGTCCCATTTATTAATCTATATCCAAATGCAAATCCACAAGCTTTAGATTTATTAGAAAGAATGTTGGCCTTCGATCCAAGGGAAAGAATCACTGTGGATGAAGCATTGGCTCATCCTTATTTATCCATATGGCATGATCCTGCTGATGAACCTGTTTGTAGTGAGAAGTTCGAATTCAGTTTTGAAGCTGTTAATGACATGGATCATTTAAAACAAATGGTTATTGATGAGGTACATGATTTTAGAAGATTTGTAAGGCAACCACTTTTGGAAGAAGAACAGCAATTACAACAGGAACAACAACAGATACAGGAACAGGAACAAACACATGAACAGGTACATGAACATCAGTATAGAGAAGAAGGAGGATCTTTCATAGAAAACGAGGAGAACAAAAGAAGACAATCAATAAATGAATCCTTAGAAGCATTTGGTATAGATTCTGAAAATTTACCCTCAATGAATAGAACAGATTACCCACCAAGACCGCAAGAAAACCCCTTGGCTTCACCCATGGTTATGGGATCTCATCATGTAATGAACAATAATACTAATGTTACCACTAACGACCTGATCGATTTGGAGAAAGAATTGGAATTTGGCTTAGATAGGCATTACTTGTAATAACGCCAAATTACTACATTAATGTTATTAAAGCATATTGTCTTATTCCTACATATATTATAATACAAGATATGTAAGTATTTTTTTCTTTTTAATGCACTCTAATTATACACTCTATTAGCCTCCATTTTCTCTATCCTACATTCTGGAACTTTTACCTTTTGTCAATGAGTCATATATGACCAAAAGTATTAAGACACTATACGTCTATTTATTATTTTTCCTTATGTCGTCCGAGTTGATTTATTTTCCCTAACTTTGCTACAGAATTTGTAGCACCTCTGGGGGGGAGACCTAAACCACTAATAAAGACAAATGTTTACATATATTTATACAGAGAACTGTTTAAACTCTCTCCATTAACACCATTCCCATCAATTGGTGTACTGTTAGCTATAATTTGAATATAATATCACCAAAAAACAACAACAGCTCAAAACAAAGGCAAGATGGAATATCAAACAATGGCACTACAATTACCATTCAAACAAATCGATGTCTTTACCAGTCAAGGTTTTAAGGGGAATCCAGTTGCAGTAATCAATTGCTTAGATATTGAGGAATCACAAGTGACTAAAGAACAATTACAAGCAGTGGCAAATTGGACCAATTTATCAGAAACTACATTTATATTTAAACCTTCAAGCGACAAACACGATTATAAATTGAGGATTTTCACCCCCAAAAATGAATTACCTTTTGCTGGACATCCAACTATTGGGTCATGCAAAGCATACTTAGAGTTCACTAACAGTATAGGTAAAAAAAATGTTGTTTACCAAGAATGTGGTGTAGGAATTATAACTTTATCTGTAAAGGACCAATCGATCGCATTTGAAGCTGCAAAGACTTCAGTGGAACGTATCGACACAACTGTTGCCAATGATTATTGTCAAGCCTTAGGTGTTACTGCTATTCAACCACCAAAAATGTTGGATGTCGGTCCACATTGGGTAGTCATTTTAGTGGATGATGCTCAAACGTGCTATGACGCAAACCCTGACTTTGCTAAAATCAGTCAGATTTCCAAAATTAACGATCATGTTGGCATCATTCTTGGTGGTAAGAGAGCTGGAACAACTAATGAATATGAAATGAGAGCATTTGCACCAGTTATCAATGTTGACGAAGACCCAGTCTGTGGTAGTGGTGCATTATCATTGATTAGATATTTGAAAGATGTAGAGGATATTCAGGAGACTACTGATATCAAGATTACTCAAGGTGGGAGATTGGGAAGAAATGGTAAAATTCATGGAACTATACGAGTCCATGACGATTCATCGATCTCTTACTATATTGGTGGGGATTCGGTAACTGTCATTGAAGGTCAAATTCAATTGTAAATCAAAATGTAAGAAGAATATCATATATAGATTTTAACACATATATACACACATACATACATATATATTAGCCTCGCTGCCAACTAATTGCAACTACAAGCAACCACCCATACACAAGAGCCAACCATAACTTTATAAATATACATACATAATATATCAACTAGTCTGTGACGTTGTCATCATACGTCAACACTGATAAAGAAGGAAAAAATACAACGAAGACTTACTTTATCTCAATTTAGTGATAAGAAACATTTAGGATTGCTTTTTTTTTTTTTAAAGAGATGTTATAAGTGTATAGCCAGACCACTTAGAGGATTTGATTCAGAAGACTCTGCCCAAGACCACTCCTGTAGCAAACTTAAAATCGATAAAGGAATCTACAGTACCTGATAAAAATAATGGAACCTACGGAGGTTGATAGACTAATCACACAAGAAGCAAACACTGGGAGAAATTTTCTCGCTGAAAGACCTCCAACGTCACCTACTAATACCGAAAATGATGAAGATATCAACAGGATATCTGAGAGATATTTCAAGTCATACAGAATACATTTACTCGATAGAATTATTAAATTGGGGGTTCTGGGCTTATTAATTGTTTGGGGATCTGTTGTTTTAATTAAGTTGGTCCCAATAAGACGTATCCTTCCTGAGGACAATAATAAAGACCATTCCAATGAGACTTATGGATTACCTGACCCATATGTGACTGAGGAAGGATTATTAAAAATTTCATTTAATTATACTAGAAATGAAACTTTCATACCTCAAATGCACACTTTACAATGGTTAGAGGAAGGCTCCTTAGAAGATACAGGCAACGATAAAGGGTTATACTTCACGTCTCTAAATAATACATATCAAATAAGATCCGTTGTTGATGCTAATTATTCTAGGAACCTTTTTCAGGGTCAAAATATAACATACGGGAACCGTAATTTTACAGTAGAGACAATAACAGCATCCCCAGATTTAAGCAAACTATTAATCAAAACGAATTGTATTCAAAATTGGAGACATTCAAGTTTTTCAACATATTTTGTTTTTATTGAAGAGGACTCATCAATCCAACATGTTGGAGATTCAATTGCATTAACTGAATGGTCACCAAATTCTATTGATTTAGCTTATGTACAAGATAACAATATTTATTTATATTCGACTAAAAAGGAACAAACTATCACTCAGATTACAAATGATGGAAATTATCAAATATTTAATGGTAGACCAGACTGGGTCTATGAAGAAGAGATCTTTGAAACCGATAGGACATTATGGTGGTCACCAAATGGTAAATACCTTGCCTATTTAAAGATTGATGAAACAGATGTAGAAGAATATATTATCCCATATTTTGTTCAAGATAAAGTAGATCAATATCCGGAGATGAAAAGCATTAAATATCCGAAGAGTGGTACCCCAAATCCAAAAGTTGAATTGTTAGTTTATGATACTGAAGATGATTCTGTATACAAAAGCTATATTAATCCTGATAAATTTTATGAGTCTATTCTAATCTCTGAAGTGAAATGGATTGGAAATAACAACTTACTTGCTAAAGTGACAGATCGTTCATCTAATGACTTAAACGTTATTTTTATTGATTTGAAGACTCAAGAAACAAAAGTAGTAAGATCAGAATCTTCTAATGGTAGTTGGTGGGAAATCACTCGTAAGACCATGCACATCCCAAAGGATATAAATAGAGGGAGAATCCATAATGGCTATGTAGATTTAATGCCTGTAAATGGCTATAACCATTTAGTATATTTTCCATCTATCACTGCAACAAAACCAATTATTTTGACAAGCGGTCCTTGGGAAGTAGTCTCTGGTCCTATAGCCTTTGATAATAATTTAGAAAGAATTTATTTTCAAGCTACCAAAAAATCATCTATTGAAAGACATATATATTATGTTGATTTAAAAAAACCAAAGCAAATCTATGAAGTAACAGATACATCCAAACCTGGAGTTTATGATATTACCTTCTCTTCAAATTGCAAATATGCACTTCTAACCTATGAAGGTCCAGAGATCCCATTCCAAAAAATCATTGAAATGAATCCTGATAAATACGATAAAAAAGTGGTAGGAAATAAGATAGGTAAGACACTTTATTATTTGGAGAAAAATGAAATGTTAAAGGATAGATTACAATCTTTCAGTGTACCAAAGAAGACTTTCAAAGAATTAAATTTGGGTAAAGATGACAATGGCAACGATATAATGGTCAATGCTATAGAAATCCTCCCTGATGGATTCAACAAATCCTTAAGAAACTATTATCCTGTATTTTTCTATCCATATGGTGGTCCTAATTCCCAACAAGTGATTCAAAAATTTTCTATTGGCTTTAGTGAAGTAATCGCATCTCAATTGAATGCTATTGTAGTCGTTGTAGATGGTCGTGGGACTGGATACAAGGGCATCCAATTTAGATCACTGGTTCGTGGAAAGTTAGGTGAGTATGAAGCCATTGATCAAATAAATGCGGCTACTCTTTATTCCAAGAAGGAGTATGTAGATTCTGATAAGATTGCCATATTTGGTTGGTCATATGGTGGATACTTGACATTAAAGACTTTAGAGAGAGATGCAGGGAAAACATTTAAATATGGACTTTCTGTTGCTCCTGTTACAGATTGGAGATTTTATGATTCTGTATATACAGAACGTTACATGTATACACCACAGGAAAATCTTGATGGATACAAAGAGTCCCGGATAAATGATGTAGCTTCTATTGGACAAGCGAAACGATTCCTATTAATGCATGGGACTGGAGATGATAATGTCCATTTCCAGCACTCTTTAGTGTTTTTAGATCAACTGAATCAGGCTAATATAGAGAACTATGATGTACACATATTTCCTGACTCTGATCATGCCATCAAGTACCATAATGCAAATGTTATTGTATATGATAAATTACTAGATTGGACTAGGAATGCTTTTACAGAAAGCTTTTAAAACACCAATATACCTTCAACAAAACAAATTCCAAGTACGTACAATTCCTATATATGCCTCTCTCTCTTTCTCTACATATATACAAGTAATATAAGACACTCTCTATATTTAACTGTGTGAGTACAATCATTTAGTGACATTTTTTTTATACCTACCTGTGTTATGTATTACGTTTTCTTTCTTCTTGCTGTGTCATCGTTATTTCTTTTATTTCATTTCGTTGATGTACGTATCTATATATTTTTTGATCGTTTTTTTTTTTTTACTTTTCTTTCATCTTCGTTAAACGTTGGATCTTTTTGATCTGAAAGCACAAATCATTAAGGTTAGAGGAGGAATATTTGAAGAGGTTGGTGAAAGAAAGACAATTCGTTCAGGTAGCAATTTTGTTAGAAGGACATCATCCCAACAAACTATCTACCCAGGTAATTAGAAACTCTCAAGAAGACAATGTTCGAACAATTAGCCATCTTCACTCCCCAAGGTCAAGTAGTATACGAATTTAACTGTTCCGGTAAAAAGTTTGCAGCAACACAGATTAATGCTTTCTTAAATACATTAATCGTCTCTCCCGTGACAAATAAAGACACCATAAATGGAAAATACAGTGTTCTAAATGTTATTATAGACAATTCGAATTCAACCAACGATAATACTGGTTTTGGTAATAAATCTAGCAGTCGAACATTTTGCTCTATGTTCTATGTGAGCAAGCAACCTGATCTATATTTCGTTATAACTTATGCTGAACAAAGTTTACAATTAAATCAAGAAGCAGAAGACACTTTAAATTTAACACTAGCACTATGGGAATCCTTAGATATTCCATATAATATCTTTGAAAATATTAAAAATCAAAGAGATATTTTATATGACATAGAAGATGTGATTAACAAATTCGATACATATTTAAGGACCAAATATGAAGAATCTGTTAAATATGTTGTAAACAATTCAACCTTCACTGATGCGAACAAATCTAATATCACCCATAATAACACCTCTAAGAACAAAAAACAACAACAACAACATCCGCAGCAGCAACAAAAACCATCATCTGGAGGTAGAAAATGGGGCAGAGATGGCACGATCGAAGATACCTCTGTTTATGACCCCAGCTCTTTAGATTTTTCTGAAATCAAAAAATCTACTGATGCTACTACACAAAATAACCAAACTCAACAAAAGGAAATAATAAATATTGATAAAGAAAACTTTGGTAATAGAACAGCTAATGGTGAGTTTTTAATTAAAGAAATAGATGATTTATTATCTTCTCAAAAGGAAACCCATTCTAATAATAGTAACAAACCTGGAAATAAATACACGGAAAAAGCTTTTGGCTTTTTGCAAAGAAAATTCTTGGGTAATAAAACAATTACTAAGGATGATTTATCATCTGTCCTTGATAAATTAAGACAAAAATTAATCTCAAAGAATGTGGCACCTGAAGTAGCTGATTACTTGACAGAACAAGTGAGTAAAGACTTAATTGGATCTAAGACGGCAAATTGGACCTCTGTTGAAAATACTGCCAGAGACTCATTGTCAAGAACATTAACAAAGATTCTAACTCCTGGTGTATCCGTTGATTTACTACATGATATACAAAAGAAATTAAGCAAAACTGATAGTGATGGCAAAAAACAACCATATGTATTTTCCATCGTTGGTGTCAATGGTGTCGGGAAATCTACAAACTTATCCAAATTAGCCTTCTGGTTGTTACAAAATAATCTTCGCGTGTTGATTGTAGCATGTGATACATTTAGATCAGGTGCTGTTGAGCAGTTAAGGGTACATGTGGAAAACTTGGCTCAGCTAACAGATGAATCACATGTAAGAGGCTCCAAGAATAGAAGAGGTAAGTCAGGTAACGATTATGTTGAATTATTTGAGGCTGGGTACGGTGGTACAGATTTAGTGACAAAAATTGCTAAACAAGCTATAAAATATGCACATGACCAAGATTTCGATGTTGTGTTAATGGATACCGCTGGAAGAAGACATAATGATGCTACTTTGATGTCTCCATTAAAAGCATTTGCAGAACAAGCAAAACCAGATAAAATAATTATGGTAGGTGAAGCATTAGTCGGCACAGATTCAGTACAGCAAGCTAAGAATTTCAATTCAGCATTTGGTAAAGTCAGAAATCTAGATTTCTTCATTATTTCAAAATGTGATACAGTTGGGGAAATGTTAGGTACAATGGTTAATATGGTATATGCAACTGGAATCCCAGTTCTTTTTGTCGGGGTTGGCCAAACATATACAGATTTAAGAACATTAAGTGTTAGTTGGGCAGTGAACACTCTAATGTCTTAATAGTATAAAGACAAACACTAATTCCTTTTTTTATTATCAAAAATATATAACTTATCGATGAATAAATGATATATATTTATATATATATATGATGTAAGATCCTAACCTAAATATGAAGTATTATAGATAAATTTATCCATTAATTTTCTTCAATACCGATAATTTTAAATGAAGGGGAAAATTTGACATGATCACGCACCGGCTCTATAGTCTCCACTTTAATCTCAGGCATATTGGGTTCTGGACCATTTTTAATGCTATCAAGAAAATCTTCCTCCTTATGACCTAAAATTGAATGAAGGAGTATCAAGGAACCTGGTTTAGATAGAACAAGGCAATTTTCAGTACAATATGTACCTGCAACACAATCAGGGCAACCATCTGAACATGGACATTCCTCTACCCTTTTTAAAGTTGCCTCCAAAATTTCGTTGATGTTCTCAAACACTTTAATGGATAATCCTGATCCATATTCTCCACCGTTTGAATCATAGAATATTATTCTACCTGGTCTTATTCTTTGAGTCTGCCTCTGCGCAAATTCTTTTTCAGGAGCTTTACATTCAGTTACAATTTCATCTACACCTGCCACTATAAATCGAGGAAATATCCCCATAATACCATGTTGTACTGCATGAATTGCACCAGCTAAATTTAACTCTTTATTTTTGCAAAGTTCTAAAGCTCTGGTAGGTATATCTATCCATAATCCTTTCGAATAAAATACAATTGGATCATTATATGTTTCTATTGCATCAATTATCCTCTTATATTTGTCTACTTTAAAAAACCCAAATACGGTGATTGTTGTTTTTATTTTGCCAAAATATACTGGTGTATCACTATTGTTTAAAGGTTTTATTATCTCTACTAATTGTGGGTCAACATCCGTGAAATCTCTTTGTTGAGTAATCCAATCAACATTAACTCTTTGAACTTTGGCGTATTTTTCATCAGGATTGAGTTCTTTCACTAAATATGGATAGCCTTGATGGATAAAAATACCACCATCATATAGTGTAAAACTTGTTCTTTTAGTTTCAACCTCTTCTATCACAATGTTTCGATTATTAGTTATATCTATAACAGCAAACATGTCTTCATTTCCACCTCTTAAGGATATATTCTTTGAGGGCCACGGAAGAAAACTATTACTAGCATGGTATCCTTCATCATTTTTGAATAATTTCTCATTACAAATTTTAGTTAATGATTCCTTGTCAAAGTACTTTTCATCTCTTTCTATAATAATAGGTAATTCAAACGCTGCACATTGAAGATGTCCCTCAAGGACCAAAGGATTACTAAAATCAAGAATAAGGTCTTGATAAGAATCACTATTATTAAATTCCAATAAAACTTCAGGATGGGCCACATAATGTTGATCAACCGGAGAGTCACTTGCTACTACTAACGTCAAAGAATCGTTATTTCTTCTCCCAGCTCTCCCACTCTGTTGATGGAAATTTGCTAACGATATTGGAAATCCACACATCAACACAGCATCTAATCCACCGATATCAATACCCAATTCCAATGCATTGGTGGAAATAACCGCTTTTAAATTCCCATGAAACATTTCTCTTTCAATTTTACGTCTATCACTTGGAGAATAACCACCTCTATACGCCATAACATCTGTAATTAAATCCGTTCTATTCAAATCTTCCAATCGACTTCTTACTTCTTTCATCAATAACTCACAAACACGACGTACAGAACAAAATGCAATAGTTCTAACATTCTGACTTATCAATTGAACCAAAATTATAGCACTTTCTTTGATGAAATTTTCCCTCTTCCTCAGATGTTGAGTTAAAATAGGTGGATTCCAAATAACCAGATTCTTAGGACCTCTTGGTGATCCATCTTCATGGATCAATTTTACTTGTGTAATACCAAAAATATCTTGCATATGTTTAATAGGATTTTTCAATGTTGCAGAACACGAAATAAATCTTAAATCTTTATTTTGATAATAAACATCACATATTCTTAAAAGTCGTCTCATAACTAATGCCACATTTGATCCAAACAGCCCCCGATAAATATGTAATTCGTCTACTACCACAATCTTCAAATTATATAAAAAATGTTTCCAATTGATATGATTTGGTAAAATACTGGTATGAATCATATCTGGATTTGTAAAAATTACCCTTGCGTTTTGTCTAATCTCTCTTCTCATATTTTGTTCTGTATCACCATCATATGTGTCAATTTGGATGTCTGCTAGTTGTGGAATTTTAGATATAATTGTCTCAAAAGATCTTTTTTGATCTTGTGCTAATGCCTTTGTGGGGAAAATGTACATACATGTGGATTCTGGATCTTTCAATAAGAAATCTATGGCAGATAATTGATAAATTAATGACTTCCCTGATGAAGTTGACGTGGTAATTATGACATTTTCTCCTCTATGGATTGCATTCAATGCATTGGCTTGGTGAGAATAGAATTTATTATATGGTAAAGCTTCGAAGATTTCTGATGCTAATTGGAATGATAATTCTCCAAATTCTGCATCCTTGGAAGGTATGATAAAGTTTTTCTTTATTTGATCATTATAAATATCCATATTTTTTAAACTATTTATTACATTTTTAATTAAAGGTCTTCTTAATCCCGAGATTTCATCAACTAGAACACTATTATCATTTTTAATTTTATCTTTTGCATCCTTTGAATTAACCATAGCTTCAATTGGATCAATATATTCTGGTTCCTTTGGTAAATATTTTTCAGCTAATTTGTTCAATTCAGATACTGGATCTAAATGTAGCTGTTTCTGTTTATCAATAAATTTTTGTAACGAATCATTAAACTTTGCTGATCTTTTTTGAATCATCTTTCTCATTTCATCTAATGTATATGTAGGTAAATGAATCTGTTTTTCTTTACCAAAAGTTAAATTGATACCATTGATTCCATTCAAATTCATGCTTGTATTAGATGACCAAGAACGTTTCATATTCCCATCAATAAATTCAAATATCAATAATTGTGTAGATTTAGGTAAATCTTTCCCATTTGAACAGTCTTTCAATTTAAATATATCACTATCATTCTGTTGATAACCACCACGTTCGAAATCAAATATCTTTGTATCAGTTTGAATTTGATTTTCATCGATATATTTAAATTCACAATCCCTAGGAATGATAGCTACAATCTTAGCCAAATCTAATTTTGAAACTTCTCTTTTTAAAGCATTTTGTACAGGTCTCACTATGGTCTCAAAAGTAGGTATCACATGTTTTCGACACATTAAAAATGTGTAAATGGTGTTGACTCTAAAGAAAAGTTCTTTTAATTTGGCAACTTCATCGAGAGCCTCGCCATCACCATCATCCAATCTTCTTCTCTTGTTACTGCAGGTATTATTATACTGATCTAGCATATCTATTCACATATCATTCTTCAGTGAACAGGTTGCACACTTTATTTCCCTTCTCAATCAAATAAGACATATCCAAACTAGTATCAAACAACAACAACAGAGAAGTACAAAAACTGAGAGATCAATATTAAGCTAATAAAATAACTCTAGCTTGTAGATAGTGTGCAGTTCTGCAGTATATCCATTATCAACACAACCTAACCAATCCCAACCCCAACAACAACAACTTCTGAATTCGTTTGGTCAAATGTCTTCTTCGCCCTTTCTCAATTCATCAAAAAGGAAAACCACTTCAAATGAAAATTTCAAAAAATCTGTTTAACAGTCATTTAAAAAGATAAATAAATAAGTAAATGAATGAGTGGATAAAGAGATGAATTGACCAAGTCTGATTGATATCCTTGTGCTGAAGAGAGAGAGAGAGAGAGGCTGTGTCCATCGTTGATATAGTCACTGAAGGAAGTTACTGGGCAAACAGGATTTAATAACATACACATAAACTATTACACACAGCAATGTCCTTTTCATCTGAACAATTCATTTCAAAATTGAAACAACTACAGGACACACAAGAATCTATATCATCCTCTTCCAAATGGTTATTATCACAATATAGAGATTCAGATTCCATTGCAAATACATGGCAAAACTATGTAACTCAAAGGGATCTATCCGATAGAAACCGTCTCTTGGCTGTCTATTTAGTTAATCACGTGGTACAACAGGGGAAAAGTCAAGGGATCAAACAATTCCAAGATTCTTTTTCTAAAGTGTTATTACAGACTTTACCTATAGTCTATTCACAATTCCCAAATGATTTACAAGGGAAGTTGAAAAGAGTGATCAATATTTGGAAACAAAGAAAAGTGTTTGATAAATCGTATTTAGAACGAATTGAAAGTAAATTGAAAGATATTGTTCCCAAAAGTTCTAACTCAATCTCCACACACAGTGGTAAAAATGTGTCTATCCCATCCAATATACAACCTATAATTGAATTATATCAAAAATTGAAGAAAAATAAGCATAATATACCTGCTTTAAAATCTAGGTTTGATAATGCAATTAATGATTTAGATCCAAACAGTATTGTGTATGAAGAAAATTTCAATACTGTGACAAAGATTGCTAAAGTGACTCAAGACACCATAAAGGAATCAATGGAAAATAGACAAGAATTAATCAAATACTTACAATCTTTATTAAATGAAGAAGAAAAGAAATTGGAACAAAATAGAGTACTATTAAATGAACTTGAATTTGCATTAGAATCAAAGGATCCAAAAAAAATCAAAAATAATGGGGATTCTTTAGGAGGTGGTGATAGCGATATTCTTCCAACTTATGGCAAGAATGATAGTGACAGTGACAGTAACAATGATAGTGATGATGAGAGTGGTAATGACAGAGAACTTGGTATTAGTGAGAAGGAACCAAGTACTGAAGTCAGTATAACTAAAGACATTAATGCACAAGGTAATATCACAACTGAAGGAAACAAACGAGCTTTAGAAGACGTGTTAGGTATTGATGGCTCACATGAACCATCAGAGAAGAAAAATAAAATTCCTAATGAAGACAACGAACAAGAATATATAATTGAAGAAGTTCATGAGGATAACGAAGAGACAAATGATAATACGACTGAAAATACGATAACAAGTAATATTCAAGATTTATTAAGTAGGTTAGCAAATTGAAAAAAATCTCTTTTATTACAGTTATGGACACACACTTATATATATGCACTATATATATATATATATACGAAATCGTATAGACATGATAATGTCTATGAAAGATGTTATAAATGATTAATCTTTGTTAATTAAGACAAAAATTTCCAAAAACTCAGTAGACAAATTGAATCTTAAAAATGTAGTTTTAAGTTCTATTTCCTAACAGAAACTATAACCAATAAAACCGAATGATTATCCAAATATATGGACAAGAAACAGTTAAAATGTAACACTAGTGGACAATGATAGCTATTGTAGATAATATTTTCTTGAAGCATAACCAATTTAACGTTTAGACTCTACATTTCTTTTGGAAACATCTAAGAAAGTTCAAGTTTCGATATATTATATAAAAGATGCAAATATTTTCCAATAAAAGTTAACGAGTGGTGAAACTCCTGGCTCACCCTTAAATACTGAATAAAATAAAAACCCAAACCTGACAAAATAATTTTATTCAATAACTATATCTAGAGTAATATTTTAAAGAAATAGATTATGTAAGGAACCTAACTGGAAGTCCAGTAGATACGCAATCCTGCGGGTAACACCTGAGTGTCTGGGTGGAGGATTGGTACAGCCATGTGTGCAGTGGCTCGTATATTGTATCGAACCTGATTGGAGGATTTTCAGGGAATGATAATTATGTCAGATCTTGACGAGAGGCCTTTGATTATTGAGGAATTAGGCCAGAGGTAATTATCTTATTTAAGCGTGTCTTAGTACTGATATTAAGAGGTAATTCTTAATATCATACAACGACCAAGTTCAACAAGAACAAGTTATAAGTTACATCAGGGTTATTTAATTAGTTTTATATAGAGCTTACGTAAGAGTGTTTATATTTATACTAATTGATATAATTCATCCATTTAGTGAGAACAACTGTTACATATTAATATGTGAAATTAGCTTATGCTATTCCGGTTGTCTTACACAATTATATTAATATTAAATATACACATGTACAAAGAGAATGAGCTATAATTCAAATTCAAGGACTGACAAAGTTATGCTTTATATATGTTAGAGAATTTTTGTGATTAGGATAGGTAGCATAAGTAGAACAATACTAATTTTAGATTGGAAAATATCGGCTCGGACGTGAACTTGTACCAGGCAAGCACTACAGGCTAAGAATTAGACAAGTAGGTGATAGGCACAGTTGATTAGAAATTAGGTAAGCCTTAGATAATATAATTGTGCAGCACTATTTCCTGTTTAACTATCAACTAGACTAAAACGATCTTGATCAGTGAAGTATTGTATACATGAGGCTTGTAGTGCATGTTCTAATAGTGTAGTGGCTATCACGTTGCCTTCACACGGCAAAGGTCCTGAGTTCGAACCTCAGTTAGAACAGACTTTCTTTTTTTCGCATATTTCTATTCTTGATTTGCAAAGAAAGTCACATCCCACAAACATCTTTAAAATTGTAATGCATCAATAGTTGATTAGGATAAACGAACAACCATGAAAGACATCTAAAAAGGACTTAGTCTACGGACCGTTACTACAGTAGTCATACGTACAGTTTCAATTTAATTGTTTCTTGTACTTGTTATATTTTTGACTTTTTTACTTTTCTTATTTCGCCTTCTAGTGAAGAAGAGACATTGATAAGCTTTTGATCACATTTAGAATTAAGTATACTTATACTTAATATTTATATCTACATATATGTTGTGCATTTCATTATTAACTTTTTTTTCGACTTCTCTATTTATAATCCATTTGATATCATCCCCATATGGCAAACAAGTCACGACCAAAGAAAGTGAAAGCTCCTTACAGGAAATATGTTGCAGGTGAAGGATTTTATAAAGTTTCTTTATCAAGAGAATCTTCTTCCTCGGTTACTTCGTCTTTCCGAAAATTGAATTTAGACGACTCATCTGGCTCTTTAAATACTGCATTAGTCAAAAATTACTACCATGACGGTCAAGATATGAAACTACCCTGGGAAGTACAGAAACTTATTATCGAATATGCATCTTATCTTCCAAATAGAGAAGTGACTTCACCAACAGAATCAAATTCTAACAAAAAACATACCAAAGGTGTCATACCGAAAGAATTTTGTCTTGTATGTCATCAATGGTATAATTATTCTTTGCCTCTTCTCTATTTTTCTCCCAAATTGTCTTCATATAATTTCTATAAATTTGTTGATTGTCTAATAATTGACAGGAAAAGGAAAAACGGTGATTTAGTCTTTGAATTGGACTTATCTACTATCTTACAAAGTGGTAAAAATTCATATGTCTCTAAAGTATTACGACGATGTTCCAAAAATTTGATTAAATTTACAGCGCCACAGACAAGTTTTGGTTACTCACCGTTGATATCGTTGAAATCATGTCATAATTTAAAATATTTAGATTTGGGCTTAGTCTCAGAGACAGTTAAACTAAAGGAACTATTTGCAGCAATCAAGAATTTTAGATTATTAACTCATTTGTCATTTCCTAGAAGTTCTATAGATTGTGATGGATGCGAAGAGGGATTCCAATGGCCTCTGAATCTACAATATTTGAAATTAAGTGGTGGACTAACTAATGAATTTATTAGAACTACCACTTGGCCTACTACTATTACAACTTTAGAATTCTCTGATTGTCCCAGACTAGATGAACAGTCGGTGTATGTTATCCTTGATAAGATTGGAAATAATCTAAAACAGTTATTATTTTATTATCCTATGCCTTCGTTGAGGGATAATTCATTGGATTTTGTCTTTCGATATTGTCCAAATTTGATCACTATTCAGTTGATGGTTGATTATTGTACCAAATGGACATTTTCTGAATACATGCTAATTAAATTAGAAAATGTTCAACGACCATTACGAACGTTGATTCTACAATCAAGTGGGAGATTGGGAATGGCTTCAAAGATTCATCCTGATGATTTCACTATAGCTATTTTAGAGAATAGATTGCCAAGTTTAAAATCTTTATCTATTTCAGAAAAATTGGGATGGGATATGAAGAGTGATGATGTTGAAGATTTAATCACTGCTATTGAAGATCAAGGAGGGAGTCTGTATTCGATATACTAGTATTATGTATTAGTATGTAGTTGTTATTTATACATATTTATAATATTATCATTATACCTCGTTCTTTTTTCAGATTGAACTATTTTATAATGGATATGCCACTTGTAGCAACCATAATCATAAGAAGAAATAGGACTAAGGGATTAGGGAAGGGAGTAATAGCATTAACTTAAGTATCGGATTTATACAAAAGGTAGATAGTGATATTAAAGATTGATTTTGAAGGAAAAAAAAAGAAAGAAAGAAAAAATATGTTAATAGAGGGAAAGGGACTTCGAGATTAAACTTTTTGGTTAACACTGTCAAAAGACAAAAAATTCAGTTAAATATTCCTTGAACTGGGATGATAAGGTGTTTTGTTCTATTTACAAAGTTACATCGTACATTTTTAATTTTGCTTTTGTGACTAAGACATATCAATATTTTTTTTTTATTGAAGACGATGGCAGGTCAAATATATTTCAGTAAATTTTTAGTCACTGAACAAGTATTTTATAAAACCGCACATTGTTATGCTTTAGTTAATTTAAAGCCCATTATCCCAGGTCATGTTTTGGTAGTTCCATTACGTACCGATGTTAGAGAATTATCCCAACTAACCCCAATAGAAACCCACGATTATTTTAATACGGTACAATTGATTCAACAGTTCATTCGATGGCACTATAAGGCAGATTCAATAAATATTGCTATTCAAGATGGTCCAGAGGCAGGACAAAGTGTTCCTCATTTACATACTCATATTATTCCTCGTTTTCAACTTAACAATATTGGAGATAAAGTTTATGAACACATGGATATTTGGGCATGGGATCAAAGACGTGATAATTATAGAACTGCTGGAGGAAGAATTAAAAGAAAAGAATTAGAGAAGCAAAATACCATGAATAATAAAAAGATGTCTATTGAGGAAGAAGAAGAGATCGTCAATGAAGGTAAGATGTTGAAACCAGATGAACAAAGAGTAGAAAGAACTTCTGAACAAATGAAGGAGGAGGCAGTCACTTTATCAGAACAATTGAAAGTATTTTTATCCCAGAAGCCTGAAATGAGAAAATGGATACCTCAATAATTCATAGGAGAGGGACAAACTTAAAAGTGGTAAACCTTTTCAATTAAAGACTTTGCTTTTAATGTACATACTGTAATTTAGGGAACGTCACCTCTAAAAAAAAAATGAGAAAATAAAACATACATAATTTTTATATAAGAGAACATCTTAAAGAAACATTATTAATTAAATAATATTCAGAAAAACAACACACACTTATATAAGTTATTAAGCAAGTGAGAATATGGATGAATATATAGTTAGTACTAATTGTATATTTTTTTGTAACGCAAAATACCACTGTCTATAACTTTCTGTACTTTTCTCTATCAGATTATTACAATAAAAAAAAATAAACTTTAACCCAACATCAAAAGTCATTTTACTTGCCACATAGTTTAAACAGGTGAATATTGATGTAAATTAAACTATCAAAAGATTCAAAAAATAAAATATTTTAATCAAAGACCATCTTTTTTATTTCCCATTTAATTAATCAATATATGATTGCAACTTACCCTTATCTCTTTTCTTAAAGTTTTTTAATTTGTTCTTTAAATGATCTCTTTTCCTAATTTTAATTGTGGAATTATTGGAACATGTCTCATATGAAGATAAAGTCACTGTGGCAGATGAATCATATTCTGAACAAGGTGCAGGGAAGTATGGTTTCTTTTCCCTTTTAAAAAACATTCTAAATTTTTTGTTTAATTTGTATCTCATCTTACTTCTTGGGATAGAGATTGTGTTATTTAGAATACCTTGATAATCTGTTTAAGAAAGAAAATATTAATATTCCAACAAACTATTATTTTATATGATGATCAAAGAAAAATTATGATGTTCATATATAAGAGGTATTTTAAAGGGAAGAATATAAGTTACTAGAAAACGACCATACTATTTAATTTTTAATAAGAAAACAAAAAGATATTTGTAGGAAACATAACTATAAATATTTATACTTTACTTTCATTTCAAATGACTTGGCAAATGATTTTGTGACACATAAAAGAAGTACTACTAGGTTTTTTGTTTTTTTTTTTATTTTTTTTTTAAAGAAAAGAAGAGGAAAAGAAGCAATAAAATATGAGGATGCTAATGGAAACGAAATATACCTATACATTTAAACTAACTACTCAAGTCAATTAATTCGTGTATAACAAATATTAGTAGTTGGTTTTAATCAATTATCTAAACATTCTTTCCCAGTAATGCCAAAATAAGAAAAGACCATAACCCAGACATTCAACTATTTCTTTTTCACTACTCAAAAGATACAGGGGGGAATATTAGTAATTCCAACAAGATCGAATTACCACTAATGGGAATCATAAGTAGTAAAACACGATTATTAAAACTGTAGATCATCCTTCGATAATTCTTCTTCTTTTTTTTTTCTGTATGTCTAGTGGGTTTTATTTCACTACAATTCTTCTAAAAAGCTGTGGTGTCCAGGTTTTATTCCACAAGGGCATCTCTCTCTGCCTCTCTGTCTCTCTTTATGTGTATGGGAAACTCTGAATAGTTGCCATTCAGAAAGGAGTGTTGGAAGCTACAACGTTTCTCTATCCTGAGTATATCAGGAGCTAGAGACGTTAGTACGTTTCTTTATCCATTGTCACACAGTCTGTTTTTACTCTCTTATGTTTCTACTTACATAGTAAGGACTGTCGTTAACTATCGTTCAATAGCCAAAAGAGTTAAACGTATACTTACTGCTGAATTTCTTTACTATGTTATTTTTGAAAGATTTCTTAAGTTGCCTTACAATTACAATTTTCTTTTTAACCCAGTTAACCTCTGCTGCTAAGGGAGTTAACGGTAAAAATAATGCTAACAGTGCTAACCAACCAGTCGTCACCCATAAGGTCTATTTTGATATCACTCATGATGATAAACCAATTGGACGTATCACACTTGGATTATTCGGCGACGTTGTACCAAAGACTGTAGAAAACTTTTATCAATTGACTATCTCCCAAGATCCAAAATTCGGTTACCTGGACTCTACATTCCATCGTGTCATTCCAAATTTCATGATCCAAGGTGGTGATTTCACTCACCACTCCGGTATTGGTGGCAAATCTATCTATGGTGCAAGATTCCCTGATGAAAATTTCGATTTGAAGCACGATAGACCAGGTCTTTTGTCCATGGCTAACGCAGGTCCAGATACCAATGGCTCTCAATTCTTCATCACTACTGTTCCATGTCCATGGTTGGATGGTAAGCATGTTGTTTTTGGTGAAGTTATTGATGGTATGGATGTAGTCAAATACATTGAATCTGTCGATACTGATAGAAGAGACAAACCATTAAAACCAGTCAAGATTACTGCTACTGGAGAGCTTGTAAGTGGCAAGAGTGGTAAGACTTCAAATCTAAACAAGGGTTCCAAATATGATGAATTGTGAAAACATGGACTTAGTTCTATTCGATATAATTTCTATTTGTTTCTTTCTTTAATTTGAGATATTTGCTTCGTATGAATAAATCCTCTAACACTCAATTTTCAATATATATAAATATATATATATATATATATATGTATATATCTCACTATGATGAAAATTGGGTATCTTTATAAATGTTTGTATGCTTTCTTCCAATAGTTGGTTCATTGATAACTTCATTTACCCTGAACGTCGAATTTTTTGTCGCAGTTTTTTTTTTTCAATATTTGTTTATTTATTTGTATTGCAAAGAGTGAAATTTTATTCAGAATCAACAACGATAGAAAAAAATAAAAAAAACATGATTGTTATATTGAAATAAATTAGTATATATATATATATATATATGAAAAAAACAAAAGAAGAAAACAGAAAGCTACGTATACGTCAATCTAGTGTTGTAACATTATCTTTATTTATTTATCTATTTATTATTTTTATATCAAATAGAACACTTCATACTATATTTCTCAGTGCATCTTTCTTTTTAATAATTGCTATTCATTATTAGATAAGCAAGAACTTTTGCTTTTTATTTTTTGTTCTAATCTATAGCTTGCAAAAATACGAATTGTTTATTTCTGAATATATTTGAGAGGAACCAAAGTCCAGTGGTCAAAATATGAGTTATAAACTACCAAAACAGAAAAAAACACCAGCTTGTAGACAATGTCGTCAAAGAAAAATTGGTTGTGATAGAGCAAAACCAAGATGTGGGAATTGCGTTAAGAGAAATAGACAAGATTGTATATATCCAGAAAAAAGGTATGGATCTGTAGAGACATATCATAATATGCAAAATACTCATAACACTATTAATCATAACGTTAATTATCATAATCATACACTTATCGCCACACCAATGATCTCTAATGAAAATATTTTGGATCATCAGACAGATCTGGATATTGCAAATAATGGCTCTCTGAATTCTATTACATCGCAAGGTTTTGGTTCTTTGCCTGATAATTTCAATAATTATTATTATAATAATAATAATACCAGAATTAATATCCCACTTCAAAAATATTATGGTCCACTTTTAAATAGTACAACTGGAACACATATTCCATTACAGACCAAGAATATTGACCAAGACTCTTCTGTACCGCCGAACTACGGTGCAAAATCAGTTACTCATCAGTTTAATACAATTTCTACCAAAGACACCTTTAAACCTCAAAAAGATATTGAACAAGCTGATGGATTTGTATTAAATGAAAATTTACTTGATGTTCAAGAGACTATCCTGAATAAAAGGACTGCAAGAAACAATACAACAGTTAACGGAAATACCAATCATTTAATGGATGATGTAAGTCAAGAAATCGATAATAGAGTGCACCTGTTGAATGCAAATTTGGATTCTTTACCATCGTTATTTAATCCAACTAAGGTATCTAACATCTATGATACAAAATACATTTCCACTACATATTCGCATAAGAACAAGAAGAATCAACAAAATAATAAGAAGAGTAATGAATTAGAGAATTTTTCTGCATCTAGTCAGTCTGCACCGGTCTTCTATGATTTAATGACTTCGATCTATTCACAAGAAGAGATTCTGTTAAAAGAAATGGACTTCTTAAGAGACAGATACATTCAATTATTATACTATAAATCAAAATATTCTGATGAGGATCCGACAACGTCTAATGTTCATAAAAATATAGAACCTAAACTGGAATCAAACGATGGTGAAGAGGAACAAAAGACTTTGAAGAGAAGAAAAATCGAAAAACCAGATTCTGATTCTATTCTTGCTGATAAAAGTACCACTAGTAGACATACAATTGATAACAATAAAATACCACTTACGCTTTTAAGTCCATATGACACTTTAAGTATATCTAACGACAATGCCCAAAATACCAAATTTCCACCGACAATAAATAATTATTTAAACATAACGACATTAGATTTAAATTTGACGAATTTAAAGTCGGAGGATCAAGATTCCAAGCTGAACAGAAACTTTATTATCCTTCGCGACCATTATTTAACAAAGTTTTATGAAGATTTGACTAAAATTATGAAAACAGATTTTATACCTAATTTGAATGAATATTCCAGAAGTAAATTCAAGGTAAGAAATATTTGCAATACAATATCAAATTGTGAGTATCGTGATAACCATACATTCGATTATTTGAAATTATTGAAAGTTAATTTAATCTTAGAGATATTAGAGATAAGTTGTAAAACTATGCCCAATGCGAATAAAATTTTTTATCCAATTTTAGATTTCAAAATCAGTAATTGGATGGTTAAAGTCATTAAGTTATTGAACGATTCTATTGAAATTTCAGGTGATTTGATTCAGATATCTATAAAACCAATGGCTACTAAAGATTTATCTTTCATTGGTGTCGTTATAATAATTATATTATTTTTTTATTATAGTAACAAATTCAGTCTAAATAGGAAAAGAAGCATGGATGAAAAAAGGAATAGTAAACCAAGTTATTCGAAATTAATTGCATCCATTGAACAAAACAGATATGTGTTATTTTATTCATTGTTTTCAATAAAGAAAAAATTAATTAATGAAATCGTCACTAAATATAATAATGAAAATGCAATCAAAAGCATTTTAAAATTTGTATCATTATATGAATTATTGGATCAAATCAAATATGATAATCCAATGTCTATAGATAATATGGACTATAACGAGGATATCATGATAGCATTACATTTTTCGATTAATAATATCCAAACTGTTAAGGGGAAAAATTTGAAATCATATTGGAAATTTATATCGAATAATTATTTGAGACAGAAAATATTTGAAGGTAAAATACCTATTATGTTTGTGAACAGTTTGCCATCAATGAATTATTATGAAGATAAGAAAAGTTACCAATACATTGGTTATTCTAATGAGGATGTTAGTGATATTGACACATACAATTTCTATGTCTCACAATTAAAAATCATTAATTATTTGTATATGGATGACAATGAAACCACTGGTGGAAGAACGATTTCTAAACTAAATGAATTAATAAAAATTATGGACGATAAATATTATAAGTTTATGAATCTGCCAAGAGCTGATAGAAGTTTTGATTTATTAGATGGACGGTATGACAACTATGAATTTAAAGGGTTACAAAGAATAGATAATTCATTACAATATTACAAGATAAAACTTCACCTTGAATATTTGATTTTCTTACAATTAGAGATGGTAAAAGAAGACAAATATATCGTTAATCAATTTGATAAATTATTTGAAACAGTTGTTGTTCCAATAATATTATTAATATTTCCATCCATACACAATGATGAGACAAAGGATGACGAAGAGACAGAGACTGAAAATTCTAATGGTAACGAAGACACAAATAGTATCGAAATAGATGGGAAATTAGACCCAAAGAACGAGGATATTGGGGAAGATTCGGAATATGAGTTCAAATTTATCAAAAGAAAGATGTATTTATTAGAAGACTTATTAGATATATTATATTCCATATATGAAAGATTCCAAAATTGTGAAAATTATCAAAGATATAAGATGAATGGGGGGATAAGTGGTGATGATGATGATGATGATGATGATGATGATCAAAGTAGTGATAAAAGTAAAGTTTTAAGTGCACTAAATCGAAACTTCAAACATCTGTTTATTATATTATATATAATATTAACAAGCTCCCCCATAAGTGATAAATTCAATCATATTGAGAATTTCAGACCAGTAACCAAGATATTTATTATATTGAATAGAATAGGGTATGAAGAAACTATTAAGAGTAAGTTGTTACCAAAGCAACCTTTGGTAAAGGATAAGGTTACAGGACTGTTATCATATGACAACGATATGATAGAAAGCAAATATATGAAGATTACACAACAAGAATACCTAACAGAGATTCAAAATAGTAATAATGGTCTTAGATGTATTACAGATTTGAACAGTTTAGGTCGTTATGGTAAATATTTAAGGAGTTTGAATCATAAATTAGTTGATATTTGCCAATTAAACCATATGACCGATTTAGATGCATGGTTTGACACACATATTAAATCAGGAGACAACGACATGGATCTAAGTGGTTACAATATATCATCTCAGAACTTGACAAAAGTATTTGATGTTTTCTTTTCCTCCACTTGATTACAAGTAAACTAATCACATGAACATTGATCATATTCTATCTATTCTCCTTATAATATTAGCCCATTAATTACAGTTTAAAGATTCTAATTGGAAGGATAAAGGGGGGTATCTCTCTTTTTCTCTCTCTTTCTCTCTCTATAGTTTTGTTGTTGCAAACATTCTCATGAAACAACATCGTCAGCAACAAATAAAAAGAAATAAGAAAAGGAAGAAGAATGTTGTTATGGATATTATTGTTATTGTTGTGGGTTTTTTTTGTCCCTTCAGTGTCGTCATAGTTAAAAAAAAAAGGAAAGAGCCTGGCCTAGACTCTGAATTCTGACTCTAGCCCTAAGCCCTAAGACCTAAGACCTAGCTCTAGACCCTAGACCCTAAACCCTAACGCACTGCCCTTTTGTTGTTTCATAGGTTGCAACGGAAGTTGAACTCCGGTATTGCTCGGATGACGTATTGTCAGGGGGAGGGGGGAGGAAGAAATCGTCGAAGAATGGAAATTGGAAAAAAGCAATTCATGTGTCTCTGTCGCAATTGCCCTTTTAGGTAGTATGACGTATTCGATGTAATTAAGAACTGCAAACTGTATGCACAAGTGTGGTTGGTTGTAGGTGATAAATAGAGGCACTTGGGACTTACAAATACATATATATATATATAGGGTTGGATCAATTAAGATTACTGTACTTAATATTAGGAGCATTCCCTTCCCTTCCCACCTAGTTTGGTCGATTTTAGAAGTTACGTAATATAAATACCTTTTTATTTTATTTTTTTTTTTTTTTGTATAAAATATTTGTATACATATAAATATTAGTTTAGACAATATTTTAGTCTGTAATTTCCATTATTTAACACATATACACATCTACAGAGGTGGTGTGAGCGAGTCAGTACGAGAGAGAGTAAAAAAAATAAAATAAAATAAAATAATCACAGCAACAATATGGAAAAGAAATATACTATTGTATTGAAATTGGGGTCTTCCTCTTTAATTGACCCAGATACCAAAGATTTAAAATTAGCCAATATGACTAAAATAGTCGAAACTGTCACTAATTTGAAGAAGAACGGTCATAGGATCGTGATTGTGTCTAGTGGTGGCATTGCCATGGGACTAAACGTTATGAATTTAGATAAAAGACCCCAATCTGTGTCTGAAGTACAAGCCATTGCAGCAATCGGTCAGAGCAAACTGATTGGTAGATGGGATCTTCTGTTTCAAGAATACAAACAAGAAATTGCACAGATCCTGTTGACTAGAAATGATATTTTGGATTGGAAACAGTTTAAAAATGCAAGGAACACCATTATTGAATTGTTAGATATGGGTATAACACCGATCGTTAACGAAAATGATACTTTATCCATCAGCGAAATTGAATTTGGCGATAATGATACTTTAAGTGGTGTCACAGCAGCTTTAATTCAGGCAGATTTCTTGTTTCTTTTAACTGATGTCGACTGTCTTTATTCCAATGACCCAAGGATCGATCCCTTGGCTAAACCCATTTTAACTATACGTAATTTACATCTGAATAATGGTGAAAATGAAAATCCTTTAAATGGTATTAACATCTCAAATGGATCCGGTACTAACATTGGTACCGGCGGTATGAAAACAAAAATTGTGGCGGCGGATTTAGCTACAAATTCAGGCGTACATACAATCATCCTAAACAGTGGATCGCCTGAAAATATCAATAGTATTCTTTCGTATATGCTAAACACACAGTATTATACCGATATTGACAACGAAACAGAATTACACAGATTGAAGGAATTGAATATTCCATTACATACAAAGTTTTTGGCCAATGATCCTGATAAAAGATTGGAGTCGAGACAATTTTGGATCTTACACGGCCTTGTTACAAAGGGGTCCATTATTATTGATGAAAGCACGTATAAACAATTAAATATGGATGCACAGAACCGTTACAAACAACACCATGGTAACAGTAATAGTCATAGTTACCACTGCAATAAAGATAAAGGAATGATTCAAATTGTTAGTGACTCTTTACCAGTTAGGGAAGAGGCAGATGAAAAAGATGATAAATCTATACTCAATAACGATGGAAGTAAGGCGGATGATGGGGAAATCCCCGAAGATATAAGTAGTCAAAATCTCAGTGGTGTCTCTGGTGGGTTAGATGTTCATGGTATAATTGGTGTAGAGGATAAATTCCACGAGATGGAATGTGTTAACGTCAAAATTGGTAAAAGGTTAGCTAATGGTGAATTAGATCCCAATTATCCTTTGAAAACTGTCGGGAGAGCTATGGTAAATTATACAAGTGATGAGATAGAAAAAATTAAAGGATTGACAGAGGATAAAGAGATAGAGGATATACTTTGTGGTGGTAATAACATTAATCCACTATTAACAAAAAGGGTTAATAATCATGATTATAATAATTATAGTCATGATAATGGAAATGATTATGAAAATAATTATATAATGTTTAATAATATTCAATCTACTAATTCAAATTCAGGTGTTCGTAGTCATTCTTCTGCAATTTCAGTTGTAGCAAGTAGGGAAAATTTGGCATTAACACCATTTTAGAAAGGAATATTCCAGGGAAAATAAAAAAAAAAGAAAAAAAGAGACAACATCTTACCTTCTTGTTTGTTTTTTTTTTGTTGTATATATTTTTTTATACTGTTCTCTATCTATAAATATGATAAATATTAGTTACCTCATTAATATCTTTATATAAATATAATCAATTTTGATTTATCTTTAAGGAAAAATAATCTACTTTTTTCGATATAAGTGGTTGCTGATTCATATAAATTGGGTAACGGAATAATGATTTCATTTGGTTTGAAGACAGATGTTTCATCGTTATATATCTTTAAATTATTATCGTTTGGGTCATATTGACTATGGAATAAAGACGAAACTATTGAATTTATTGAATCGTTATTTTCATCTAATATATTAATCTCGATTCTCAATTTCCATATCTCCGTATTAAATGTCTTTCTCATCGATACAGAGTAATTTAATTTTGATTTGCTTTTAAATGAATTTTTTGTCGGTGGTGGAGACTTGTTTCTCTTCTGAATTACTTTGTCAGAACTTGAAATCTCTTGTATTAATGGATTTGGAGAAGTTGTATCAGTTTTCTGTTGCTGAGGAAATAAAGTTTTCAATGAATTTCTTTCATCTTCTATTTCTTGTTGAAATAAAAGATCATTCTTCCACTGTGTGAAGGTATTATCCAAAGGTTTAACATTTGTCGAACCATAAGCGTCATCGGTTAATGAGGTCTTGATCTCCAACGGGACAGGACCATCTGGTCCTTTATACTTTAATTTAGGAAATTTGATTTGATCTCTACTTATTATTAAATTGTCTGATAATTCACAACTTTCAATACACCATTCAATCACGATTTGTTTCAATTCATCGACGTTCTCTAGATCATCACAACATTTAGAGTTGATGATACAATCATAAACCAGACATTTTTGTCCCTTCTTGTCATAATCCCATCGCTGTGGGGATGTAATTATCGGGATCTCCCATGCATTATTCATGATTTGTGTGAATGTAGTTAATGGATTGAATGGAGTCTTCGGTTCAGGAGGTTTATCTGAATGGCATAGATTGATAAAAATTTTCACATTTTGTAATGCAGATGGTGATACAATTAAAGATTTGATCACTAGGAATGGAATCGGAATGATTTCCATAGTCTTTATCTGATCAATTGGAGTTAAATACATCTATAAAATTGGTGTCCAATAAAAAACAAGCAAACAAAAAATATGAAGGAAAACAGATCACCTTGTTTAGCAATAATAGTTCTAAATATATATAATAGAAACAGAATCAGGTTAGTGGTATGATTGAGCTGAAACAGATGCGATGAGATAGAACATATCATCTTGAATATTGAAGCAATCCTGTTTTTTTTTTTTTAATATCAGTTAATTTTTTTTGAAATATTTTGTTTGTTGTGAATTTCTAATTTAGACCCAAAAAATGCTGGACCTTTGAGAAAGTGCCAAATTCATCCAAGTGACATTGTCATGGAAATAAAAAGATAGAGACAGTAACAACAAGAAATTAACCTATAGGTTGTGATATCATAACTAAATATAATATTTTAATAAATAAATAAATAAATAAATAAGTAACTATATAAATATCGTCTATATATAATACTTAATCACATAAGATTTTTTTTTTAAGAAAAAAATAGTGTATAACAAAAAGATCAGCATCAATAAAAAAAAAACATACAATTACATATCTAAAGGAGTGTAACATAAAAAAGTCAAAACAAAGGTTACTTTGAAGTCATCAAAAAAAAAATAAACGTAAGTAGGGGGGGGAAAAAAAGAGAAGATTTATCAATTTTCCTTAGCTAAGGCTTTTTTCAATTTAGCCAACTTTTCAGCTCTTTCTTTGTCTCTGTTTTGTAGGAATGCCTTGTATTGTTTAATAGAAACAGTCTTGCCATCCTTGTTCTTCAATTCAGTTTCCATAGCTGGGAATCTAGTACCGAATAAATTATCCCAGAAAGTGAAGAATGGTTGAGCATAGTTGAACTTAAGCCCCCATTCTTGGTGGTGGATATCGTGATAAATGGCATTATTTGGGAAAAGCAACTGGAATGGATCAATTGGCAATAAGAAGCCACAGTGATCATCAACAGTCTTCAAAGTAGCCAAAGTGAATAAGACAATTTGTTCTCTTTGAGTCAATCTGGTCAAAAGCATAGCGACACCAGTACCACAGGTGTCTAATAAGAAACCTTCAAATGGATGATTGAAAAGAGCACCATATGCATATGGGACATATAATTGATGGTGTCTGGAGTGGAACCTCTTGTATAATGCAGGATAGTAATGCATAGCATAGTGTAAGGTGAATTGCCAAGTGTCAATAAACGCAAAGGCAGCGAAAATTTTAATGCAGGAGAAACCATAAGTGTAGAAGTAGTAAATGTACTTATCGGAGATATAAGTGTTGACTAATTGTGGACCGATGATACGGTATAGCCATTGCTTCAAATGCCACATAGAATTCAATTCATAACCTGTAACTTCCGGACCATCTAACTTGTAAGCAACAAGACCTACAACGGTTTGTATGATGTGTTGTAAGATAACCTCTCTAAAGACTTCCCATCTACCGGCTTTATTTCTTTTCAACACTTCTTCAGATGGATGGATTCTATAGTTTTCAGCGAGTTTAAAGATATCTAGGATATGGAAAAAAAGAGAAACGGTCCAGTAGGCAACGACCGGAGCGATCAAGGCAAGGATACCGTCTGGGATACCTTCGACTAAAGATGGTCTTGCAGATAATTGAATGATTGGTTCAGTTGAAGACCATAGGGTTTCGTGAAGTTTAACCGTGCTATTAAAGGTAACGTTATCCATTTTTGTTTTTGTTTTTTTCTTGCTTCAAAGAAGGTTCACCCAGGGTGGATATTCTCTAACGACTGGTTGAGCTATTGTTGAAATGCGACTTACTGATGGGAATGATCTTCAAAGAAATAGATAGAACGTGAAAGAAAAAAACGAGAATACAAGAAGAAGAATGAAAAGTATTAAAGTAGTTGAGGAACGTATACTAATCAACCACTACATATTTATATAAGGTTAAAAAAATGTGTATATATATATATAAATTGACAGACTTGCTGAGTAATTAGATTTATTTTGTCAACTGTAACAAGTATTTTGATAAATAATAACTCTCTACTTTTCTCTATTTGGGTAAAAAAGAAAAAAGTTTCTTTTTCTTGTTCTTCCCTCGAGGCAGCGGGACGACGAACAAACAAAAATAAACAAAAAAAAAAATAAACAAACAGCTGACCAACCCTCGAACACCAAACAATAGTTGAAATGTTAGTCCCTCGCTGGTGGGCGTAATTATAACAATAGGACAATACAAATATACTTAAATGATTTACAGAAAACCTATTGTTCTGTGGTGCCTACAGTTTTTGAGATGTAATAAAAAAAAAAACAAACAAACAAACAAAAAAAAGACACAAAAAATAACTCTTAAGAGTCACGTGTGAACATGCGAATTGTGCATTAAACGACGACAAGTCTCGTTTAATATAATTTTCGTCGTTTAAAACATGCACAAAAAAATCTTTTTTTTCCCTCGTTGCTGTGCAATGCTAACAAATTGTTTAATAATAGAGTAGTGACAGAATGATCGAATGTTTCTTTTGTATTTGTTTATGTAGAATAAATATTTGTTCTTTCGTTTCGTGGAACAGCTTTTTATGCTTCTTTTTTGGGTACTGTTTTTTTTTTGCTTTTCTTTCTTTTTTTTTCTTTCCAATCTGTGCTTTTTCCCTTGTTATTTTGTAGTGATTGTCCCATCATTTTAGGTTAATGGAGAGGAGGGGAAGGGGAAAAGAAAAGCGTCCCTGGAGGGTCGAAGAGAAGAACCAAAAACAAAACAAAAAAAAAGAAGTTCTTAATTTTTTGTTTCCTGTGTCTATTCTAAAACTAAACAAAGCAGATGGAGATGAGGTTTTGAAAGACCAAGAAAAAGTTTCAAAAATAGACACAAAAAAAAAAAATAGTGTTAAGTAGTGTGGTATACGTAGTGGTGGATATTCTTATCCTTTTGAATAAAAGTACTTCTTGACATAACCTGTACTATTTACTTTCTAATTAACTTACAAAGATATCGCCTGTTAAAAAAAAAAAAAAGTATGGATCAGTTTGGACTTTTGTCTCTTGACGATAACGAGCATGAAGATACCAAGTTATATTCAAAAATTTTGAATCTTTCATTAACAGATACAAACGCAACTTCACAAGATAATAATACCCAAAATAATGAAATACATTTAAATAATGATGTGATTACAAGCCTGAAAGAAATGACTAGAAATTTTCATTTGGATAATAGAAGTCGTAATGACGATAATGACCTTATACCAGAGCCGATGGAGATAGATATGGATATTGATATGGAGGACCCACAAAGTATAGTTAAAGAAGTCCAATCAAACTCCTCTGATAAGAGAAAAAATATAGATCCAATGGAAATTGATAATTGCAAATTTGCTACGGATACTGAATCTAAAGAAAAAATAAATGAGGAGAGCCCACAAGAAGAAACTGTTGTTGGCGATTTTCTATCGGATGTCGAATCCACTCATTTTGAAGATACTGATGCAGATGCTCAAAATAGTCAAGCCCTTACAACAGTATCTAAACTATTATCACCTACTCAATTAGGTGCTTCATTGGTTACAAATCGTAATAACAACAGCAACAACAACAATAATAATAATAATAATAATAATAATTATAATAATAACATTGTAGATAGTATAAACTCTAATAATACAGTAAGAAAATCTAGTAAGACAAATGATAGTAATGGTAATATTAAAAGTATCAATAATAAGTATGATATGATACGATCTAATAATGAGATATGGAAGCAGTTATTAACCGATAAGCAATTAATTAACGTTAATATTAACAATCATAATTATTTTCATCCTGGAAATCATCCAGATATGGGACTAGTTACTAATACTAATAGTAATAATAATAATAATAATAATAATAATAATAATAATAATAATAATAATGCACTTGATTGTCTATTGAATGAAAATTTAATTACAGAAAAGAACTATCAAATTGATAATAATGATAATAATTTACTGCCCTCACCTTGGTCACCAAGTTCAACACCATATTTTAAGAAATGGTACGATACAATATCGTATGTGCAATGGATATTAAATTTCAGTTCGATAGTGTTTATAATATATTTAATCATGTCCTCGATGACAAAAGATTTAAAATCTATATGGTATCAAAATAAATTATTATTAATCAATGAATCACAAAATTGTCAATTACAATATAATTTAAATAATTGTGATATAAACTTCAAATTACCTGAAATGGCAGAGATATGTCAAGACTGGTGGATTTGTTGGCATAGAGACAATAATAAACTGATTAATAATAGGACTAATCTATTGATTAAGTTTCTGACGTCATTAATTAACGAATTTTTCACTGAATTAAACATAAAGACACTTTTTGTAACGGTGGTTCTAATATTTGGTTGGTTTTTCATATCGAATTTTACAATGGGTTTTATTAGAGCTAGAAGTTATTATGGTAATGGGTGCAACAAAAAGAAAGAAAGAGTAGAGTAGCATATATATATATATATATATATATATATATGTTGAACAACAAGATAGAGTCAAATAAAAATAAAAAATTATCCAAAAGGGGCAATATTAAATGTTGATAATCGATTAGATCTGTATCTAAAACAGAATATATATATATATGTATGTATGTATAGAGGAAACCGTCCTTTTACTTACTTGGTAGATAGAATGCAAAGATAGAATGCATATGGCATTGTTGCCATAGTAACCAGTATTTTTTTTTCTCTCTCACTCTCCCTCTCTTTTCCTTATTAAACCTACTTTTACTAGCCTTGATAGACGGAGTGGGAGTGAGCACGAACTGGAGCTACATAGGGTTTGGGTGGGAAAAGCCAGCTTGCCCTAACTCCCACTCCGTTCATCTGGGAGTCTCAGACCTTAACAAAAAAAAAAGACCTGCGGAGTTACCGCCGTTATTGTGTTTTGCCCATTTTCCATTGCATTTCTCTTAACTTCTCTACAGTTTCATCATCATCATCATCATACACCCGGGAACCGAATCCCGGATAAAAAAATAATATAATACATATAACCAGTAAGAAGAAGAAAAAAAAATTACAGATTGAACAACTGGTTCAACAAAGTCAACATTACAGATGGGATAGCAAGTTTATTACTATACTATGTTATATTCCAGTGGATTGTCAGTTACACCATTATCAGAAAACGACTGAACTGATAGATAAAATCAGACAATATCAACTTAATCAATCAATCAATCAATCGTTTTAAAAATAATTCGTTGACTGGTCTAGTTATTATCTGAATAGGAATTACGAACTAATCCTAAACAAGAATATTTTACAATCTTATATATACACTCTCATCCTATAGCTGATATTTAACTTCAACATTTTCTTGCTCTTTTCTTACTTAACTCTCTCTCTCTCTCTCACTCTTTCTCTCTCCAGTTTACCTCCCCTATTTTTTTCTTGTCACATATATAAACAAAACCATCCAAGTTAGAAAACAACTAAAACAGGGATAGAAGTTTAAATATTCAATTAGGATAAACGAAGAAAAAATATAACTCTATTTCCTATCCCAACAAACACACACACACATACACATACACATACACACGTATAAGTATATATATACATATATATAATTCCCTTCACAATGTTTAAAGCCACTAAACAATTATTACAATTAAATGCTTTAAAAGTACCACATAATTTAATTAAAAATGAACCTATTAAATCTTTTGCAAGTGATCATGTTAAAGATTGGGATCTTCTACGTGCCTCTTTAATTAAATTTAATAACAGTGAAAATTCCGATAACGTATTGAAGATTCCTTTGGTTATTAATGGTGAAAGAATATTCCATGCAGATAACACTTTGGATCAAACTAATCCTGCTAATCATCGCCAGGTCTTGGCAAAAGTCTCACAAGCTAAATCAATTGACATTGAAAATGCTATCGAATCTTCTAGAGAAGCAAAGGAAAAATGGTTCAGATTACCGTTTTATCATAGAGCTTCAATTTTCTTAAAAGCTGCCGATCTTTTGTCCACGAAATATAGATATGACATGTTGGCTTCTTGTATCTTAGGCCAAGGGAAAAACGTTTATCAAGCAGAGATTGATTGTATAACTGAATTATCCGATTTTTTCAGGTTTAATGTCAAATATGCCAATGAACTTTACGAAAAACAACCAATTACAGATATTAAAGGTACTTGGAACACTGCTGAATACAGACCTTTGGAAGGGTTTGTTTATGCCATCTCTCCATTCAATTTCACTGCTATTGCTGGTAATCTTATTGGAGCACCAGCTTTAATGGGTAATACTGTCATTTGGAAACCATCTCCATCTGCTGTCTTATCTAATTACTTATTATACACTGTCTTAGAAGAAGCTGGCTTACCACCTGGTGTTATTAATTTTATTCCAGGTGATGCAGAAACTATCTCAGAGAGATTGATCAACGACAGAGAGTTCGCTGCTTTACATTTCACAGGTTCAACAAATGTCTTCAAAAAATTGTCTGGTAAGATTAATAATAATATGATTGAAAATAAATATAAGAATTATCCAAGAATTGTAGGGGAAACCGGTGGTAAGAACTTCCATTTGGTCCATTCAAGTGCAAATATGGCTAATGCCCTATTTAACACAATAAGAGGTGCTTTCGAATATCAAGGTCAAAAATGCTCTGCTACTTCCAGACTATATCTACCACAATCCATCGCTGGCGAATTCTTAGGTGACATGGTTGGTGTTTTATCTGAAAAGGATTCCAAATGTGTTCCAATCAACACCTCAACAAGTCCAATCAGTGGAGGTGATTTACATGGATTTATGGGTCCAGTTATCCATGAACAAAGTTTTAATAAATTAGCTAATGCTATTGAGGAAGCTAAAAAGGATCCAGATTTGGAGATCATTTTCGGTGGACAATATGACAAGAGCAATGGGTGGTTTGTCTCACCAACTATCATTAAATGTAAAGATCCAAACCATAAGTTTATGAAAGAAGAATTCTTTGGTCCAATCTTAACTGTTTATGAATATCCAGATGCTGAATTTGAAAAGATTTGTGATATTATTGATCAAACCTCGGCCTATGGGTTAACAGGTTCGATCTTTGCTCGTGACCGTCAAATTATTGAATTAGCTACAGATAAATTAAGATTTGCTGCTGGTAATTTCTATATAAATGATAAGTCGACTGGTGCAGTTGTGGCGCAGCAATGGTTCGGTGGTTCCAGGATGAGTGGTACTAATGATAAATCTGGTAGTGGAAACATATTAAATAGATTTGTTTCCATTAGAAATATTAAAGAAAATTTCTACGATTTAACTAGTCATAAATACCCATCTAATTATGAATAAATGTAAAACAAAACAGCAAAAAAAAGGGAAAAAAACGAACAAATAGACTTCTATCAATTCACATTAGCAGATAGTGAACAATTGAGCAGGCTCGTTCAATTTAGTAGCAGTGGTCACTTATCTCAAAAATAAAAAAAAAGCAAATATTAACTATAAAATGCAGTATGAAAGGACATAAGTTTTTTTTTAAAAGTAAAAAAAATAAAAAATAAATAACAATAATTCATTACATACTACATTCAATACTTAGTATATATGTATATGTACGATTTAATAAATGATAATATTTTTTATTGATATTGAGGCATCTTTCTCTGCTGATTACTTTTCACAAAAAATGTTCAAAAATTATTGGGAGAGCAAAGAAAATAAGAAAAGAAAACGTTGTCATAGAAGAAAGGGTGAGGAAAAATTTAAAAAATGACTGAGTATTATTTGACAACAGGTCAAAGTTTTATAAAGAAGTGGGACTTACGAAAATAAGGTTCAAACTTTGAAGATTACATATATTGTGTTTTGCATAACTATATAAGAATATACTACTCAAAAAACAAAAAAAAAAAGATTATTCTGGAAGGACGAAGAAATATCAAATAAGAAATATTGAAATTTTGTAGAAATTAAAATATGATATTAAGAAGAGTTTTACCCTTATCAACGAAGAAGGACTTTGCAGCCCTTTCAAATTGTAGACAGATCCACACAACTTTATTTCTTAATGCAAAGAATAAGAAGAAACATGACAAAGGTAAGAAATCTCATAATAAAGTAGATAAAGATGAACCTGTGGATATTGTAGATATTCAACAGTATATTGATCAGGCTAAAAGTAAATTCGATAAAACTTTAAATTTGCATGAAGTTAAATTGAATGAATGTAAACAAGGTATATCAAATATTCATATCTTTGATTCTTTAAAACTACTAAACGGTACAAATTTTACTGAAGTGGCTACGACTACTCAAAAGGGTAAAAATATGTTGTTAGTGAGTGTCTTCGATCCAAATGACGTAAAGAAAGTTATTAGTTGTATTTTGGCTTCAGGATTGAATCTGACACCGGAAAAGATGTCCAATGATCCAAATGAGCAAATGTTGAAAATTACTTTACCACCAAAGACAAAGGAATCCAGGTTGCAACAAGTTAAAGAATTGAAACAGATCTTTGAAAATTTTAAGAATTCTAATCTGAATTATTCTTTAGGTGTAATTAGAAGAGATTATATGAACAAGCTTAAAAAAGTTCAACAAAATGATGATGTTAAAAAATGTATAAAAGAATTGGAAACTTTACACAAGGATTATGTTAATAAGTTGCAAGAGCAATTTAAACATGCGGAAAAAAATATATTAAATTCATAAAGAGCCTCATTCATTTCCTTATCAAGTGTGGTGAATAATAATATTCCCTCCTTTTGTTTACATGTACATATTAATAAATTTAAATGATTATTAAAGAAGAAGATTCACAAAAATAAAAAAAAAAAGTATTGGTAAAAGGATAATGAATAATGAATAGTTGTTTACGAATGCAGAATTATATAGCTATGTATACAATTATGTCTATGTCAGTATTTAACCAAAAAAAAAAAAATCACACTAACAAAGAAACAAAACAAAAAAGTTAAAGATGAAAGTAGTCTTTATCTACTCACATTTTCCTTTGGTAATTAATTACCTTTATTTACTTTCTTGAGAAAGGGTCCAAAGAGATTTAAATCTTTCGAACACAGAATTTGTATAAGATGCAGTAATAAAACTCTTCACAAATCTCCATGCTTTGGAATTATTTAAGGGATAATCCAAAGGCTTAGGTATTTGGGTGGAGACAAAGGGTAATGTATCGTAACAGACACTCTTTGCATTGCATAATCCTAATAAACCTTCTTCCCCGCCAAACTTACCGTACCCAGAACCATTTATACCACCAAAAGGTAATTGACATACATAGAAAGTAGCAAAATCATTGATTGCCACATTGCCAGTAAGTAAATTATCAGCAACATAATTGCATTCTTCCAAATCATTACCAAAAACGGAGCCACCAAGACCAAATGGTGCAGAATTGGCTAATCTGATACAATCATCAGTGGACTCACCTTTCATCATGACTAAGATAGGGCCAAAGACTTCGTTTTGAGCAATCTTCATATCTGGAGTAACATCAACCAAAAGAGTAGGTTGGAAATAATTTCCATTTGGATATTTTGGATGTTGATAGCGAGATCCACCAAGTAACAATCTAGCACCTTTACTTACAGCATCTTTGACAAGTTCTTCTAATTGAGAAAATCTGTTATCAGAGATCATGGCACCCATATCAACACTATTGTCTACATTGTCACCCTCATTATCTATATCAGATCCCAACTTGAATGGATTTATTGATAATCTTTCATGTAAGATCTTAATTAATTGATCATAATTCTTAGAAGATACAATAACCCTTTCAATACCAATACAATTTTGACCAGCTGATTGGAAAGTACCTCTTAAGATGATAGAAGCAATAGTTGGTAAATCGCTGTAACTGTCAAGGACAATAAATGCATCTTTACCACCCAATTCTACCACCACTGGAGTCAAAGATTTGGCAGCACATTTCAAAATCTGATGTGCTATTGGCTGACTTCCAATAAATGTTATATGTTTTAAACCAGGATGGGATGTGAAATAATTGGCAGGTTCCAACATTAAAGGATCGTCTTTGTTATTTTGTGGTGGTAGACAATAGAATAATTGAACCAAATCTGGATTTGCATCACAAGCAACAAGACAGTTTCTAACCAATTTAATGAAATAGTTGGAGGACCAAACGACTTGTTCAGAACATTTAACAATAATTGCATTACCTGTTATAATGGAGGCAATAACTGGGCCCATTAAGTTGTGGAATGGGTAATTCCATGAAACAATAGATGCAATAACACCTAATGGTTCATATCTGATTTCAGCACCTTTATACCATTTCATGAATAAATTAGTTGGACCAGATCTCTTTGAGGTCGATAACACTTTATGACCATGTTTAATGCACCAATTTAGTTTTTCTAAAGTGACTAGAATTTCACCCATGGACGCATCCACTCTGGTTTTACCTGAATCACGACATGCAATTCTAGCGATTAAATCTTGGTTCTTAATAATGAAGTCCCTTAATGAGACCAGTATAGATAATTTTTGTTCCCATAATTGTTTTTGATCCTTTTTACCCTTGTTGAAACTGGTTTGGGCAATTGCAGCTTTTTTAATCAAATCATCAATATCGTTATTATCCATGGATTTAAACTTCCCCAAAAATTGGCCTGTAGCTGGACATTTAGCTTCGATGTAACCTTCTGGTATATCAGTTGAAATTTCTTTTGATGGAACCCATCCACCCTCAATTTCTATTGGAATTTCTGGTATTTTAAATTGTACAGCTCGACCTTTAGGAGTTGAATAATTAAATATCCATTTATATATAAAGTAAGCCACAGCGAATGTGGACAAGTAGACAACTGTGTTAGGCATTAGTTAATGATAATACTAACAGGTATACTGAAAGTGTAAATTTAATGACAATATATTTGGAGGTATATTATATTATCATTAACCAACCATAGTGTTTTCTTTAAAAAAAAAAAAATTAAAATAAAATAATAAAACATCAAAGAGATATATATCCAAATGATGTTTATTGATACAATTGTTCCCAAATATATTAGTGTCTTAAGCAGAATAGTATATATATATATATATATATATATTCATATAGTTTTATTTGAAGATTCTCTATCGCTCTTCGAGAGAAATTATGGCAAAGAATAACGAAACAATAAAAGAAAAAATGAAAACAATGGATTATCGTTTAATCACGTATATTTCCTAAACGGGTAACAAAACGAAGAAATTGTTTCCAGTGAAGCTTTAATTAGTCACGTGACTCTAAGACTCTCAAAAAAAAAATACAAGGCAGGAAATTCTAAATGGACAGTGCAATTCTGTGAAGTACATGGATAAGTTATGGGATATACGATATATATATATCGATATATATAGTTAAGTGAGTAAATATGTATGTTCGAAGAATTTAATTAAAAAAAAAAAAAAGATCCATTAAGAAGCATTAACATGCATTCCACCAACTGGGTTCGTCACAGCATTAATTAAAAGATCAACGACCTGTTGTTTTTTATTTTCTGTGATTCGATCAATTTCATCTAGTTGTGCTTGAACGGATAATTCAGCTTGTGCTTTTAAAGCGTCAAGACCTCCTTCATTTTGTTTAGAATGGGTTTTCAACTCTTTGTCCTTCTGTGCTTTATATTGTGCTATTTCATCGGATGCATCCTTTTTAGCTTCTTTTAATTTATCTTGTCTGTATTTTCTTGCTTCACGAACAATTTCTTGTGCTTCCTTTTCTGCTTTAAGTAAAGTTGCAATACCGTTACTTTGAGCTGACTATTAGAAATTTAATAATATAATGATATGCATACTCCAATGATGTTGCTAAGCCTTATGTGATATATAATAATGGGTTAGTAAAGTAAATCAGATAAGATAAGAAAGAATAACAAAATCAATAGACAATAAACAATAAACTGTATACACTGTATATATGTATGTTCATATGTATTAGATTAGTGTGCAACAGAATAAATAGTGAAGGGAAGGGATGGGATATTACTTGTAGGATCACATACCATATTTGTAAGTGTTACTTAGTGGTTTTATTATAATATTATGATTTGGTTGTTTTCTGTCAGTGACTTTTAACCAGACTCTTCAAACACGTATGCTTGTATAAGTGTATATAATATCATAAACGTATGTGTGTGTGTGTGTGTGTGTTATATATTGAACCTATCTGTTCTTTGTATTTATTTATTTATTTATTATCATCCTTTTTCTTATTTTTTTCTCTATTTTCAAAAGTTTCTTTTTTTTTTTTTCTCCTCTGATGGGAGATAAACAAAAGAATGAAATATAGGCAGATAAAATTATAGCAGTAGTGTGTAGATGGTATCTTAAATAATAAGATATATATATGTATCTATCTTGTGCATGCCTATATATCCATTTTAATCTAGAACATTAACATATTGGTATGCAAGATCACATAGCTCAGCATTTTCATCTCTATTAGAGTTTATGGGTGACATTGTATCTTTATTTAGTGTATCTTTTGATATTTTATAAGTCTTTATACCAATTGTTTTTAATATGTCTAAAATTGCCTTAACACAGAATGTAAAATGTGAATTGTCATCAATACTAGTTGTATGAATGGTGTTTGCTAGTGGTGCTTCTTTCAATTCAATAAGTAAACCTTTAAACCCAAAGGAGGAGAATAGATTACAGCATTTAATCAGTAATCCATCCTGTGTAATAAATGATTCACCTGCGTCGCCTTTTATTAATTGTCGTTGGATCCACATGTTCGATAATTTGTTGCTAATTATATTATCAATCTGTTCTGGATACCACACACTACTACTTGAATCGATTAGTTTTCTAACATTACTAGTGCCTGAATCAGTATTTTCATTGTCTACATCGAAACTTGTTGTTGTAACAATTGCAATCCCATTCTTTATTAATACATTTTTTTTCTTTTGTGGGAACGATAAACTATATAATACGTTATTTCTATCACTTTCATTTTGTTCTTCTTCTGTATTAGTATTGCTATCGTTCACATTACTATTATTATTATTAATATTATTATTAGTTTTTTTTTCACTTGACTTCTATATGTACGAAACTCTAAAGCCCAATTGGACTCAATGGATATTATAGAACTAGACACGGCATCTTTAAACTCTGTCAATGTTGCCGGGGTAGCTTTGTCCATAATA
>JAKZLQ010000017.1:0-20354 GCA_023309525.1 Arxiozyma bovina | reverse complement strand
CAGAGTTTCGGCCGTTCCCGTAAGTCCTTCCGCCTCGACATCAAGCGTTACCCGCGGACTACGTATTTCAGGATTTCCAATGAGGGCTTCTTACAATATTTTATTTTTGTCTTTTTTTCTTTCTTTTTTTTTTTTTTTTCTTGTTTGTTTTAAAACTGTAATAATCAAACAAAATAAATTACTAAATTTTAATAAAACAAATCCAAGAACAAGAGATTGAAACAAATCTTTTGAAGTATACACAGTTATTAACAATTATTCATAAGAAGAAGCACCTAGAATGTTACTGTAGTTAGTGGTCATGATTAAATGTCAAAGTTATTGGTATATATTTTATTATTACAATTCTTCAATTTCTTTATATAGTGTACATAAAATAAATATATATATAAATAAAATATAGTTGTTTAAAATCTTCAGGGATAAATCATAATTACTGATTCTTTTCCTTCTGATGTTTGTTCTTTATATATTTGTATTATTGGAACAAACAATCTTACTTTAATGTAGTCACGTACAAGCTTGTATTTTATCGGATTTAATATTAATAATGCCTATTGATTTATATTCAATCATACTTGTATGTGAGTGTGTACACTTGTCCGATATTTCCAGCATACCACCCATAAATCAATAGCATTAACATATCTATATCTTAGTTAACCTTTTGAAATTTGTAACAGTTAAATGTTTGGTTAACATATCTGCAATATTATCATTTGTATTAATATATTTCATAGATATGTTTTTGTTGTCAACTTTCTTTGCCAATTCGTAATACGTCAGTTCCATATAATTTTATATTTGATCTTGTTCACATTATATTAATATTTAATTAATAGACATAACCGAATTGTCGTTTCATATTATAGCTTGTAGTAATAGTATTTGTTATAGTGACTAGAATGTTCATATATTTTTAAAGGGATATTCATCATCCTTTTGTTCTAATTATCATATCATATGAATAATATTTTTTCTTCTAAATCTATGAGGGTGAATCAATAAATGATACCATGGATTCTTTTTAATTTTATCATTAATCCATGTATTATAAAATTTTGGTGATCTGTTGAATAATGCTGTAGGGGATATATTTACCAATTTATATTCTTTATATTCTTGTTTTATACCGTTATTGTCACAATTATTTATATAATTTATGACCTTGATATTTTTAATTTGACCAATTGCCACTTTAATGTTTTTATTGCTTTTAATATGCTGGCAATCTTTCTTGCTGTCTGAATATTGTATACCACCCAAAGTGGAATTGTCATTAAAATGGTTTTGTATTGAAGATGATATAGTAGATGAGTTATCACTGTATGATAAATCAGGTTTTTCTATAATAATGATGTTGGGTGTATTGGACGTGGTTGGTTCAGTAGTAGTAATAGAGGAAGTAGTTGTATGGTTGTTGATGGAAGATGTATTGTTGTGAGTGTGGAGAGGTAGTGGTGTATTCGTAGTAGTACCACCCAATGTGGTATTGGTAGGAGAAGTATTGGTATTGTCTGCATTGCATGGAGGTTGGATGTGATTATGTTTTGAATTGTACTTGGATACATGTGGTGGCTTGATATTATTAGAGCATTCAGTTTGTTGTGCTACCTGCATTATAGCATAGAGAATAGCATCGTATTGACATGATGGGTTGGCGATCCAGTTATTGAACCATTCTGGATAACAGAAGCTAGGTATGCCGTGGAAAAAAGTATAAGTAATGTAGTGTTGTTCTACTGGTGTTGGTTCCCTTAATGTATGACCTTTATGGTTGGGAATCAAATCTTTTAGACCAGCGTGTGTCAAATAAATAGTAAATTCGTGTACGCAGTGGTAAAATTTTTTGGTAAGATTTTCATTTGTGAAAAAATTTTCTGAATTGGCTCTGGCAGTATTGGATGGATAAGAATAGGGATAGTGAGCAGACTGGTGATAAGTATGATGATTAACAGTTTCATAGATGTGTTGTGGTAAGTAGACTTCTGCAGAAGATGGGTAATATTCAGTATAGGTAGGTGGATAGTGATAATGGTATGGATGATTTATATGATATGGTACATTAGTAGATAATGGAATGGAAGGTTGATATATAGTCTGGTTATGATTAGTAGTATAAGGTAAAGAAGTAGAATAATTAGTATGATGATTATCTGATGGTGATGGATTAGGAGGTGAATTAGTGTAATGTGAAGTATGGCGGTGGATGGTTACATTAGGTGTGGAAGAACTGATGGATGTTTGGTTCACGGATGGGTTATTTATATTCCCATGAGCTCCTAATCTGTCATTGATATCATCATTAGAATGTAAATGTAGACCAGCTATATTTGGTAATGATATGTCGTTGGCAGTGGAAGCTTTTAGACTGGCTTGTTTAGTAGTATCAGATAAGCCAGTGTCCCTGGAAGGATGCACAGCGCTAGGTTTTCTAGCGTGTTCTAGTCGAACGCTACCATCATAAGAAGAAGCACCTAGAATGTTACTGTAGTTAGTGGTCATGATTAAATGTCAAAGTTATTGGTATATATTTTATTATTACAATTCTTCAATTTCTTTATATAGTGTACATAAAATAAATATATATATAAATAAAATATAGTTGTTTAAAATCTTCAGGGATAAATCATAATTACTGATTCTTTTCCTTCTGATGTTTGTTCTTTATATATTTGTATTATTGGAACAAACAATCTTACTTTAATGTAGTCACGTACAAGCTTGTATTTTATCGGATTTAATATTAATAATGCCTATTGATTTATATTCAATCATACTTGTATGTGAGTGTGTACACTTGTCCGATATTTCCAGCAATTATCTTGTAGTATTGATGGATCGAGAACACAGGGCAGTTACTACAATATATACATGACTGTTTTCACAACAGTACAGAACTCTATGTTTCAATGAACATCACAGTCTTCTGTATCTAACTTGCTTGTCGGGATACCAACTAAGCCTTTTTTTTTCTTTTCTTTTCCTTTCTTTGGTGGGACGGCAGGTACGAAAGGAAAAAAAAAACTAAACAGTGCTTAAACCACAAAACACTCCTTTTATATATACAGACAGCAATGTTTGTTGTTGATTCTCCTGCCTGCCCTGCCTTTCTCCTTCCTCTCATTTTCTTGTTTTATTTCTTTGTTTGTTGGAGAAAGCTGGGCGGCAAAAATCTTTTTCCCCAAAGAAAATTGAAATGTAAAGGAAAACTTATTTTTAAACTTTTCTTTTCTTTTTGTTTATCTTTTTTGTGGTTCTGTTTTTTTTTTTTTTTTTTTTTTTTTTTTTTTTTTTGCAAAGATCAAAACATAAACAAACACAAAATATTATCATTATTATTATTATTATTATTATTATTATTATTATTATTACTGTTGGTCAGATTACAAGAGAGGTAAAGACTTATATACACTAGCTTTCCTCTTTATTCTTTACTGCAACCAATCAAATATATATATATATATATATATATAATATAACATATTCACATACATACATTCTAACTTCTTTTGACTCACTTTAGATAAACAAAAACAGAAAACTTATTCATTTATTTATTCATTTATTTTCTTCAACAAGGCCCTTTCCTGCTCTTTTTTTCTATCTGTTCCTTTCTTTCTTTCTTTTTTTTTTTTTTCTTCTTTTAACTAACTTCAGATAATGATTCATATGGATAATAATTCCTCTTTATCCTCTTCTACAACAACAACAACAACATCTTCGGAGAGTTCAATGAACATCACTGTTGCTGTGAGATGTAGAGGTAGAAATAAACGTGAAATTGATGCAAAAAGTCCTGTAATAGTTACTGTTCCTGATATTCCTTCTTCTCCTTCTTCTTCTTTTACTACTACTTCTACTACTACTACTACTACTACCCTCAGAAATAATACTACCACCTCTATCAACCATACATCAACTTATCCTAATGAAGTTTCCATTAATACAACCGATGATATAGGTATCACCGCAAAATTAAATTCAAAAACTTATAAAGTTGATAAAGTCTTTGGTCCAAATGTCTCACAGGAAGCCTTATTTAATGATATAGTTATACCACTATTTAACGATTTTATTAAAGGTTATAATTGTACCATCTTGGTATATGGCATGACATCTACTGGGAAAACTTACACCATGACAGGTGATGAAAATAATAATTTTATAATAAAAGATAAATTGTTATTACAAAATAATAATAATAGTAGCAACAGTAGTACTAACAACAATAATATTAAACTAAATGAATCTGCTGGTATAATACCAAGAATACTCTGTAGGTTGTTTGATACATTAGAATATGAGAAACATATTTTAAATAATAATAATAATAATAGTAATGGGAATAATCATAATAATAATACTATCAGTGGTAGCACAAATACAAAAGAAGATACAGACTATGTTGTAAAATGTTCATTTTTAGAACTTTATAATGAAGAATTAAAAGATTTATTATATGATACAACTAATTCAAATGATAATATTATACCGCCAAGTAAAAAATTGAAAATTTTTGATAATAATGGAAATAACAATACATATACACATGTCAATAATCATAATAATCATAATAATAATAATATGAAAAGAGATAAAAATAATAAATTTAAAAGATCAAGAAAATCTATGTCAAATAGAAATTCTTTACCTATATCATTAGAAAAATCTAAAACTTGTAACAATAGTAACAACAACAACAATAATAATAACCATGTAACTACTACAGAAATATATATTCAAAATCTAAGAGAATTTCATATAAACAATGCTAAAGACGGTTTATTACTTTTACAAAATGGGTTAAAACAAAGACAAATGGCCTCTACTAAAATGAACGATTTTTCCTCAAGGTCACATACAATTTTCACTATCACACTCTATAAAAAATTTAAAGATCAGTTATTTAGATTATCAAAACTGAATTTGGTGGATTTAGCAGGTTCTGAAAATATATCTAAATCTGGTGCAATCAATCTAAGAGCTAAAGAAGCAGGTTCAATTAACCAAAGTCTTTTAACTTTAGGTAGAGTCATTAATTCGTTATCTGAAATTAATGAAAATAAAAAAGATAAAAATAAAGATGATGATTATAATAATAATAATAACAATAATAATAATAATAATAATAATAATAATAATAATAATAATAATAATAATAATCATATAGATAAGGACACTAATAATATGGTAAAAACCAAAACCAAAACTATTCATATTCCTTTTAGAGAATCCAAATTAACTAGATTATTACAAGATTCATTGGGTGGAAATACTAAGACTATCTTAATTGCTACGATATCTCCAGCTAAGCTGGTACTAGAAGAGACCTGTAGTACATTGGAGTATGCATCAAAGGCCAAAAATATCCAAAATAAACCTCGTCTAGGATCCTTTATAGTGAAAGATATGCTACTAAAGGATATTACACAAGAATTAGTTAAATTAAGAGCAGATTTATGGTCTACAAAATCCAAGGATGGGATTTATATGTCACAGGAAAATTATAAAAACCTAATGAATGAAATTGAAACAAACAGAAATGAAATTAAAGAATTGAAACAAAATAACATTAATTTAGAAAGATCCAATACTGCTTTGTTAGACGAAAATAAAAGAGTGAATGAATTATTACAAAGACAAAATGATAGAAACACGATTATATCCGAACAATTGATTCAAATTAAAAAACAAAATGATAAAAAAGATATTCAATTAACCGATTTGAAAGCCACTTATGAAGACTTGAATAAATCGTTTTCCCAATTAAATAAAAACTTTGATAAAATTAAAGAGAAGGAAACTAAATTAAAATCAAATATTGAATCTGTTCTAAACCTGGAATTCCGTTCTTTACAAGAAAATATTATGTCACAATTAAAAAGAAATCAATCATTGATAAAAGATGCTAACATTAGCAATATCGATTCAAACATCCAAATAATTAAAGATCAAGTAATTCAATTGTTACAAATTACAAAGGATAAAGCTGTATCATTATACAATTCCTGCATTAATGATTTATTAAAGGAAACACCAACAATTTTTAACCAAATTAATGATAATATAATAAGTATCAAAAATATGACTACAACTTATTATAATGATATGGCAGAAAAATTATCAGATTTAAGCGAAGAAAATAACACATTCAGACAATTTCTCAATAAACAACTGTTAATAAAGGATAACATAGTTAATAATAACGCTCCATTAGAGAATGACATTATCAATCAACATGTTGAGGATACTCTGAGAAATTTAGAGGTATCATCAAATAATTTAATTCAATCATTACAATCAATGATCATAGAATATTTCAATAATAATAGAAATCTGCTAACTTCTACTGTAGATAATGTCACTAAATGTGTCTTTGAACATGATAATAAAGAATTGAAGCCACATTTTGATAAATGGCAAAATTCAATAGAGTTGATAAACAAATCAGATTCTATTAATAATAAATATTGGAGTAAACTAAATACACAGGTTGAACAAGTGACAAATGTAATAGAAAATTCTAGAAGTTTGATAGATAATTCAATCAAAGTGATTCAAAGTCAAGATATTCTAAGTGATCAAAATATGAATATCATTGAAAAGATCAACCAGGATAAGATAATTGATAAGAATTTTAAGACTATTAACAACAATATCAATATGTTAGATCAAAATATTCAAGAAGATTTTGAATTTAAGAAAAAATCCATAGGAATGATACAAGATATGGAGAAAAGAATACGGGCCATTATACATGAGGAGATGGAGAATTTAATCAATAATGATAATGATGATAAAACTAATAACAATAGTAATGGTATTGAGAATCGTAAAACTTTTAGAAATGGTTATAACTTGGAAAAGCAAGAAAATGAATTACAAGTTACCGTACCCTTAAGGCCAACAACGTTACTTAATAAGGATTATAACATATCTCTCATACCGAGATCACGATCTACTAGCCCACAGAAACGATCATTTAAAGAAGATAATGGCCAAAATAGTGGAATTAGCAGTTCGAAAATACCAAGAATAAGTAAATAAATATGACTAAAATGAAGAAAAATTAAATTAAATAAATAAATAAATAATAATCAGAGACAATCTAACTATCTATGTTTTTTTTAATCAATTAACAGACTAAGGAATATATAAAAGATAATTTTTTTTTTGTTAATGCTTCTTTATGTTTGTAAGTACACAGGAATACTTAATATTATAGATACAGTTACAAGCACTACTATATCACTCCCTATTTTGTGGTATTATTTATAATACCATTTAGATCATACTAATCCATAATATGTCATTATGTTTCAACAATTGACAACCCTATAGTCTCCAATATCATGAAGAATATGTTCCATAGTTCGTCTTGACTTCCCTAATTTGGTGCAAATTTTATCAAATGATTCAATATTTTCCAACGATTTAAGCAACAGTAGCCTTTCTTCTTTATTCAACATCAAAGATTCACTAGTTTCACTATCTGAAATCTTGTTTTGATTTGGAAATTTATCAGTATCACGATTGATGTTTGATTTTTGGAAAGAAACTTTGGACAATTTTTTATAAATAGAATTTAATATTTTATCTCCCATATCGAATTTGATATCAGATGTTGATAAAAATACTTTTGCTTCTTTAATTTTGTTATTCAATTCATTTCCATGACCATAAACACTCAAACCCATATTACTGTCCTCATTAAATACAACACCCCTTTTCTCAATGATTGGATAGGATTGAATTCGGTAAATGATTTTTTTAATTATACCGAAATGAATGAACTTCCTTATATCAATAAAATTACTATGAATAATCTCATAATTCATCTCATACCAAGCAGATAATGTTGTATTATGAGATAGAGAACAATATAGATCGAATAAAATAGATTTGGAGACATAGATATATTTTCCATTGGAATCAAATTTTGAACTGGATCCAAAGGTTCCAACGTCGCTACTTGAGATTGTGCTAGTTGATCTCATTTTATGCATATTTGAATATATCATGGATGAATAAGTAGATTCATCATCATCATCATCATCAACATCACGATGTAAACTTGCCTGTGTTTTAGATGATGAAGACTTGACAGAAGAAGACATAGACCTTGTCTTTTTATGTAATTTGATGGCACCAGTTCCTTGTTTGTCATTTCTAAATGGTAGTTGATGTAAAAAGGAGTCTCTTGGTAAAGTAACATAATTCCTACATTCTGTGGCCATTGTAGGATCGGTTAAGAATGTATTAATTAGACTTGTCGGCGCATAAATGTTAGTAAATTGGAAGATATCGATAATGATAACACATTTATAATATATTAAATGTTTAATGCATTCTATAACAAGGTCAGGATCACAATTACTCAATTTAGAGATGGTGAAAATGCTGTTCAAACCAGTGATGTATGGTATAATTGAAATCATAGTAGGATCCCAATTTAAATCGATAATCTTAGCCAGATTGACTATTAACATCGGCACATCTTCTACGGACAAATTTGTAGCTTTAGGTGTCTTTAAAAGTGGGAAAATCTTTAGATCAATAGCATGCCCTTGATTTATGGGTATTAGACATTCAGAGTAATTGTTTAAATCTTGGTATATTCTCATTAATAGATCTGGCATAGATAATAATTTTTCATCAGGATCATTGATATTACCATGATTGACGTGGAGGTTGTTGCCATTATTGCGGTTAAAATTACTATCATTTTTGAACAATGCGGGATCACGTTCTGATTTAGACAGAATTTGCCTTTGTTCTTCAAGAGATCTAAACATTTTCCCCAACCTCATAATGGCAGATTCATAAGGTGAAGTTTGACAATCATATTGGAAAACGAAGACAAGATTAAACCTGAAATAGTTTCTTGCATAGAGTGAGTTGTTGATGGCCACAGGATATGAAACGATTCTATAATTTGCATATTTTAATGTCAACAGTCTATGACACAATTGTGGTTTTGGTATAATATAATTTTTAATTGAACCGAAATTAATGTTAGACTTTTGCAAATTATTTGGTGGGAACTCGTAACATACTTTTGAACCTTCTGTTGGATGAAATATTGTATAAAAGATTGTATGGATTGGTTCAAACCCTTTGAATTGAATTTCTTTCTCCATTATAGATATATATATATATATATATATATAAATTAGATTGGTTGACTATCTTATCTTATTTTACGCACCCTTCCGTCATCATACATCCAACTTATGAGTATACAAAACTTTTGCGTGGTAGGAATAAAAGAGAAACTGAATAGATAGGGAATAAAGCCACCGAGCAATTCTTCAATATCGACCACACGTTACCATTTATCCTCAGTTAACAATATCAAATCCAGATGAAAAGGTTTGCATAGTCGAGAAGACTACGAAATTTTTATTTTTATTTTAATTTTATGTTTTTTTTTCCACTCTGAAAGTTACTAAAAGCACAGGAGAGGCAAGCAATCATTTCACATCTGAATGCTTTGCTTATTGGCTATTAACATACAGTATATCTATATATAAGTAATACACATGGGTATGCGTATGCAAAAATGTATTCAATATGCGTATATATATATATATATATATGTGAACAATCATTGCAGCAAGTATCCTGTTTTATGCAGTGATAATATTACCCAAAGAATCATACTTTACCTCCTCCTCCTCCTCCTCCTCCTCAACTTCACTGTCACTATCAGTGTCAGTGTCAGCGTCACTTTCTTCAATAATATTACCTAGATTATCATATTTAACAGGTTTAGAAGTTGATTCAATCTCTTCTTCATCTTCATCTTCATCGCTACTTAAATCGAGATCATTCATCTTTCTATTGACATTGCCCATCATCCATATATCAGTATTTTGTGCTTCTTGTTTTCTTCTTTGATTTTCTTCCTCCAATTTTAATAACCATTCTTCTTCTGCCCTTTTGACTGATTCACTATCGGTACAACTTTGATATATCTGTAATAACTCTTTATTTAATTCGAGGAAACCTAAACCCCAAGAGAAATGCGACAGTAAGTCACTTGCCCAATCCATTCTACCAATAATAGCAAAACATGCAGCAATGGCCTCAACACAATTAAGTCTCCATGGTCTACCGTAGTTGACTTGATTAGCAGCCACTAAATAGGGCAGCAGCCTTTCATGTTTACCACCAATTCTGTTAAACGGGATTTCATCCAACCTTGCCCACGAACATTCAACAACAGATGCACCAAATTCTTCCACAATGGATCTATCGTTTGGGCAAACTACACTTTTACCATTCGGTGATATAACGATCCCTTGAAACCTTTGCCCCACTTTCAAAGACGTGATCAGACCCAGTCTTTCCAATTTCTTACCACTGCATCTCTTTGGATCGCAATGGTCGAAATCCCACATTGCCAATTTGACAGGAAATGGTTGTTTGGACTTTGAATACCCGTGTTGTTTCATCTCCATGTGTTTATGGTTTTGTCTTATATGATGGCCATTGGCACCTCTATGTTTAGTCTTCGATGGTCTATCATCATTTGGTTTATTCTTACCCTTCCCTTTACCCATATTGTATATAACGACAAAGAGAATCACAATGTAATAGTTGATGCTTTAAAATCTAAAACTAACGTCCCCCCTCCCTCTCGAGGTAATTATTATCTACCAAGTACCACTTTCTTTTTTTTTTTTTTCTTCTTTAATATATCACACATATAGATAGATATATACTATATGTGATGTAGTCCTTGTCCCATCACATCACATCTCATCTCATATCATATCTTCTCTTCTCTTCTCTTCTCTTCTCGATTGAAATGTGAATATTTCGTTTGTTACAATCTTTTTTTTTTTTCTTTCTTCCTTCCATCTCTGTTTGCACACGAACCAACAAAATCATAAACGACGTATATTACAAAGGCTTATTTATCTGTATGCAATTTGCTTGACGACATATGTGAAGGGAGAGATTCAGTTGGTTGATTAATTGGTAGACATTGTGATAAGAAGGTGACTGCTCTCTTGAGTGTTTTAATCAGTTCTTTGTTTGTTTGCTTTTTTCCCACCTAATTACTCAATTCAATATTTTTTTTTTTACTTATGTGACTCCAATTCCATTCACTACTATGTCAAATTCGCATCAGATTATTAATCGTAATGGTGATACTGATAAATCCTGTTATTATCTACCAAAATTGTTAAATCCACTAGTCGATTCTATTTTTAATTGTCCCGATATAAATAAGTCACTTTTGAAGAAACTTTACAATACGTTAAACAAGTTGGACGATTTTATTGTCATTGTGCCACCCACAGATATTTTATTATCAAATTTTGATACCGTTGAAAACTGTACTTTAAGAGATTTATGTTATTCTAGTATTGATTTCATATCGAATCATATAATATTTCCTAATAATAATGATAACGTTAAGAATAATAAGATCTTATGTGTTCAAACCATACATGGTAAAAATATCGTAATTAATCAACGTCACTCTTATTTATTTACAAGTAATGGGTTTGCTATAAGACAAAAATATCATATACTGAGATATGACACTTTAATTAATTTCAATAACTATTATCATAATAATAATAACAATAATAACGGTTATAGAAAATTCCTTTTGATCTATATTGATCAACCTGTATTAAATCATAATTTAAATAGTTTAATACTTAGACATGATTTACAATGCTTTAATACCATTAATAATCATACACATTCCTCTTTTTTCTCTTGCTTCTTCTTCTTTATCAACTGATAAACCTTCATTCGAAAAGATTATTATTTCAAACTCTCAATGGTTAAATCGTTTAAATGATTTTTTAATAAATTATAGAGATTCATGTCAATATCAAAATGGTTTATATATAACAAATTTTAATTCAATGATTGATGAATTTTATCTTTTAATAAAAAATGATCCGATTTTTAACGCAATCGATGATTTAAAGCCAGAAGTCAAAAATTATTTTGAATTACAATTATATGACTACATATGGGATATTCTAAAATCAAATGTAAAAAAATTGTTGTCTGCATCTGATAAAGATCATACTCAATGTCATTTAAATTATTTATCTTTGGATCAATTGCAGATAGATCTTTACAAATCAAACTTTGAATCATTTAAATTATCTAATATAATCCAATTAGAAAAAAATATTTCATTGGCTACTGCTATCTGGGACAAAATTTTTCTATATAAATCACATTCTAAGAAATGCCAGGTATTGGTCGAAACATTACAATCATTATCAAAACCCATCACATCATCAAATAACGAAACTATATATATCGATGCAGATACATTAATTAACTTATTTGTCTTAATTCTAAATAAGTATAAGCTACATGATTTGAAATGTATCTTATTTTATCTTCAAAATTTCTTTGATGATGAAAATGATATTAAATTTGGTTTATTGGGCTATTCAATCTCAACTTTAGAAGCATCTATCAAATATTTGGATTCATTATTAAATAAAGATACAGAGAAACTAAAGGAAGTTCAACAGCGACATAATAAAATTAAACATTTTATTGAATATATTACTGGAACAAACACGTCCATAGATGTCTTTGACGATGCAACTGGGTTTTTAATCACTTACAAAGATTTCCTTAAGTATAGGTCTGATACTGGACAATCTATTCTTTCATACTGTATACAGTATCATCAAAATGATATAATTATCGAACTTTTATCAAATAAATTTTATGAAAAATGCTTTCCCTTAGAGGATCTATTGGATGATGAGACGATCGATGGATCAACTTTATTGATTCAATGTTTAAAATATTCAAATGATCAAATTGCTTCAGTCTTGGTAGATATCTTTCTCAGTAACTGTTCCGTTGAAGAAATGCAAACATATTTTAAAAGACGAGATAAAGAAGGCAGATCTGTAGCACATTACCTTAATGGTCAAATTGATATCCTGGATAGAATTGGTCAATATATTGAATGGGATTCAAAAGATTGTATGGATCAAACACCTTTGTTTACTATATTCCGTAGTTATGATCAAATAAACTATGATTCAATGGTATCAACTGCACTAAACTTTGCAAAGGAATGGTACCAAAGGACAAAAAACCAATCATTTCTTGTATCAGAGCATATTGATTCCAAGGGGAACAGCCTATTACATATTATGAAAAGTAATGTAGCCATTTTATTAAATTTGGTTGATGGTACAGAAATTAATAGATGTAACAATAAGGGAATGACACCATTGATGGTATACGTTAAATATAATAGAGTATCAAATGTCGAAACTATATTACAAGACCCAAGAATTGATTTTGATAAGAAAATTAACCATAGTGGGTTACATTGTTTTGATCTGGCACAAGATGAAAATATAATTGGATTATTAGGTGTTTATGCATTAAACAAAAAATCAATCTTTAAACATATATATGCACATTCTTTAAAATCTCATAATAATTCAAGTTATTCATTAAAACTTACCATCAATATTTCACAAATAAATTCAAATGATTCCTATAAAACATTTAATGTTAATTTTCGTTTAATCAAAAACTTTTTCAAAGTTGTTCAGAAAAAACATCCTCTGACATTTTTACCATTAAAAGAACTTCTAATAAAAATGGATAACTTGATGTATTCCATCCAACAAAATAGTTTAAGATGGATTAAGCTACAAGAAAGAGAGACTATTCTGTCATGGATCACTTTATGTTTAGATTCATTGATCCACATAAATATTTTGCCGGTTTTGGATATCTTTAAGGATGAATTTATCCTATCTGAATGGATACAAAAAGAAAATAGCACTTCCACAGTTATCACTAACTCTACTATGGTAAATTGTAATAATGAGGCCCAATTATCGTTCAAACCAAAATTATTAGAACCAGAACAGGTTAATACTATGCAGAATTTCTTAAAATTTAACTTAGGAGAGTTGAAAAGTTTGATTCCAAAATTCATAGTATTGAAGAGCCTAGGTGTGTTTTTAGAACTTAAATCTAATGATATTATAGAGTGTGAGGGTATGTTTAAACTGCTGTCTGGTAAATTGTATCTAAATATGATAGAAAAACAAAAATTAGCGTATCCAAGGAAAGAAGTTATGTATTACGGAATTGAAGGACTTAATCTACTGTTAGAAAACTTAGAATTTATGGAGCTCTGTCTTTTGAAACCCATCCAACAAATTACTGAATTATTAGACCTAAGAATTTCAGAGTGGTGGAAATTATATAGGGAATTTTTGTCGTTAAAAAAATATGACCTAGAGCTGAAAAAATTGATGGATTCAGCAAATGAAAATGTTAAATCTATGAACACTGATGCTAAAACTATTACTAACGGTCTTACTAATATTATTGGCAATATATTCGAAAAGAAAAACTCAAGTAATAAAAGACAAATAAATGAACATCTTCTAAAGGTCAATAAAATTTTAAAAAATGATAGCAAACAAATAAAAAAAGAATATGAACAGTTAGCAGAAGAGCTCAGCAAGTTTGTTTTATTTAAATCGGAGTTTTTTAAATTCGGTATAATAAAGTTATGGGGAAGATTCAATATTGAATTGATGAAGCAAAATTTACAAATTCTAGAAAGAAAACAAAAATCATTACAAATTTAAGAATATTTAACAGTACGCTTATCACAGTGCATCTATTGATATTTTAAATTATGGATATTTTATTTAATTGTATATAAGGTATTATGATAATACGAGGGAAAGGATATATACATATATATATATTAAATAAAACATATCTATATATTTGTCTTGCCTTTATTTTTTGTTACTTGAGTTACCAGGAGCAGCTCCTCCAAATAAATTAGAGGCCATATTTTGGATGTCCGGATTGTTCATTAAATCATTTAGACTGGTGTTACCACTGGCAAAATTTTGGGCCATTTGTTGTATAGTTGGATTTTGCATCATAGATTGCATTTTTTGCATCGCGTTTGGATCCTGCATCATAGATTGAGCTGCTTGCATGACTTGAGGGTTATTTAACAAAGCACCTAAACCTCCACCTAAACCTCCACCTAACATAGAGGCAAAGTCTGGTGTATTGCCTGAACCACCATTTCCAAACATGGATGAAAAATCTGGGGTTGTAGTTGAAGCAGAACCAGTTACCTTGTCATCTTGAGTTGCTTTTTCGACTGGTGAAACATCAGAATTTCCAATGTTACTCTTTTGGTTCAAAGTCTCCTCGACTTTCTTTTTGGCAGTTTCATAACCCCTCCTCATTACTTCAGTGGCATTATCGCCTTCTATTTCCAAAACTTTTTTGTACGCTTCTAATGCTTCCTCAGGTTTGTCTTGAACATACTTAGCGTAGGCTAATCTAGAGTAACCTTTAGAGTAGTTAGGATCAATCTTGATTGCAGCAGTGGCATCCTTTACAGCTTCATCATATTTTTGTAAATTTGTATAAGCAGCAGCTCTGTTGGCATAATATACGGCATTTGTTGGAAGCACTTTAATTGCTTCAGTGTATTTCTCAACAGCTAATTCAAATTTCTTTTCAGCAATAGCTCTATTTCCTTCTAACTTTAAAGCCTCAGCTTTAGCTTTGATTTCAGCATCATTTTTAGGAATGTTAACCTCAACATCTTCATTGTCATCTTCACCTGCATTTTCATCTATAGCTTTAGTTAAAATTTGGTTCAGATTGTTACCATTAAATTTTTCATTGATAACAGATTTAACAGAATCTCTGTCAAAACCAAAGACATCTGTGATACAATCAATGGCAACATTCAAGGAATCGCAGTTGTCGTCTGAGACTTCTTGCCCATCTATAACTGTAGACAAAAAATCTACAATAAGTGCTGCTGTATCTTTGTTGGCTAGTACCATTTTTCAACGTTGGTTTCTTTGGTTGTTGTGTTCTTTCATTTTACTGAAAGTCTAAACTCTTCCTTTTATATTCTTAAAAATTTTACCACCTAAAATGATTGGTTAAAAAGTAAAAAGTCTTCCCCGCCAGGACTCGAACCTGGAATCTTCTGGTTCGTAGCCAGACGCCGTGACCATTGGGCCACGAGGAACAAGACTTGCTGTATTGTGTTGTGGTTTGAGGTAAAAAGTATAGCTAATTTATAACACTAACGAACGGTTAGTTAGAACAACGATTATTATACTATCGAACGGATAGTCTGGACAACAATTAATACTCTATCGAACGGATAGGCAGGACAATAACAACTATGATTAATAATACTATCGAACGGATAGTATGGCAATAATAAATATATAAAGACGTTATATATAGGAACTTTAGACGATTATTGCTTGTTGTTTTTTTTTTTTATATACAATATTCTACACACTACTATAAATCAGACACAAATATAATTTTCAGATGACAAGATGATGGACCTTTATATATTATTCATGGGTTGATAATATTCTTGATGGGATGGCGTGATGTTTGTCAATAATTCTCATATTTAACTCATATCAAATATTTGTTTGTATGATTACTTCTCAATATTGTTTCATTTATGTCTCACAAATGTCTCACTAATCTCTCACTATTGTTTTTTCTTATTTTCTATGTACTGGAAAATCAACCTGGAATTCTTTAACAAACCCTAACTTTTTTGTCTCAAACCAGAACAATTTAGTTGACAAACATCATATAACCCTAATTACCAAACCCTAATCGACTTTCATTTTAAACCCTAATATCAAGTCAGTTCACAACATATGTTGTTGCAATCGACTAGTAACTTACAATAATATTGTGTACATATTATCTATTTGTAGACCGGTGAATAGACTGAAAGTGTACTTGGTTATTTTATTAAATAAATATATAAATAAATATGAATACATAAAATATAAATATACATATATACAAGATTAATATAAGAATGGAAGAGAAAAGTTCCAAGTGATAAGAGTACTTGAATCCAAAATATGTTCTCCTTATATATTAAATTTCGAGCACATCTGAGAACTAAATAAAAACAATAATCAGTTAGTAACTCTTTGATTAACCAATAAAAATTGTTAGAACATGGATACCATGCTCATTATGCTTATTTATTAAAGACTGTTTTTTATTATATCGTCAAGAATGGTAATTCAAAAGAGAAAAAGATTTTTCAAGAAGAAAAAATATTAAAGAAAAGAATTAAAAATATAAAAGATCAATTTGTAATTATATACTGTTGGAAAATGATAGTTTATTACTGTCATTTTCATGTGAATTATTCTTTTTAATTTAGTTTTTCTATTTATTATGTGATGGACGAATGTACTGAGCATGGGAAAACATTTTATTTTTCACCGAACATGATTTTTTAGAGTTGAGAAGAAATGAAAAATTTTAAAAGAAGAGAAAAGAAAACAAAGAAGATTATACTGGATACAACATATAATTAGTATATACATATGTATAAAGGTTGAAATAGAATGTTCTAGAATAAAATAGATAGATAAATGAGATCTTAGTGTATTTTAAACGAAAGATATAAAATATTTATCGTTTAGTAACAACTAAACGACGATGAAACCTTTTAACTGAATTCCTGTCGTTAGTAGGGAAAAATTCATTAAGAATCGCATATATAAACACAAGGACGTTTCTCATATCTTATTTTTAAAGTAGTTACACTTTTATGTATATATTTATTTTTATATTATGTAAGAAGAAGAAAAGCGAAGAACTTTACTTCTATTTTGTATACTAATAACTTTAATAACATATAGAATATAAATTGAGAATGTTTACATTCTATCCATTACATTCTGGCGCTCATTCTCAAAAATAAAGTAATAAAAATATACAAGCATCTAAAAGTTAATGCTGACTACCATTACTATGGACGCCAAGAGCTCCAAATTCCATCAAATACAATTATCAATTAGAGTGTCAATCACTGATTCATTCATATATTAGATTGAATAATTGATTGAGTTTCAAAAACATATAAAAGGACAACACTTTCTGAAGATGATCTATCTTCCACAACTCTTTCTATAAGGAATCTAACTAGAAGTCCAGTAGATACACAATCTTGCGGGTAACACCTAAGTATCTGGATGGAGGATTGGTACAGCTATGTGCGCAGTGGCTTGTATACGGTATTGAATCTGATTGGAGGACTTTCAGGGAGTGATAATTGTATCAGATCTTGACGATAGGCCTTTGATTATTGAGGAATTAGGCCAGAGGTAATCATTTTATTTAAGTATGTCTTAGTACTGATATTAAGAGTTACCTCATAATATCATAGAACGACTAAGTTCAACAAGAACAAGTTATAATTCTACGTTAGTGTTATTAATTAGTTTTATATAGAGCCTAAGTAAGAGTGTTTATATTTATACTAATTGATATTCATAAGAAGCACCTAGAATGTTACTGTAGTTAGTGGTCATGGTTAAGTGATAAAGTTATTGGTATATATTTTATTATTACAATTCTTCAATTTTTTTTATATAGTGTACATAAAATAAATATATATATATAAATAAAATATAGTTGTTTAAAATATTCAGGGATAAATCATAATTACTGATTCTTTTCCTTCTGATGTTTGCCCTTTTTATATTTTCATCTCCAGAGCAAACCATGTGCTTTCATGTGGTTGTGTACAATCAATCATTTTATCGGATTTATTATCAATAATGCCTGTTGATTTATATCTGACCATTTGTTTGCATGAGTGTGTATACTTGTCCGATATTTCTAGCAGATATAATTCATCCATTTATCTAGTACAATTCTAATAGTATGAGTTTCAATGAATACTAATTTTTAAAAATAATAAAATTTTGCAAAAATAATAAAGGTAAAAAGATAAAAGTACAAACTCATTTATTTATACATACATATATATATAAGAAAACAAGAAACGTATAAACAATAAAGAATGGAACTAAAGATTCCAAAATAAAATATAATGAACCAATAAAGATAAATCTTACAGTAAAAACTTCTCTATAGTAGAATTATTACTAACAAGATACTTCACCACGTGATACTTAAATAGGATATCCAAGTTTCCTAATAGGTATACTAACAGGTATTTCTAAAATACATACAATAGTAAATTATAACAAATGATGACATTAGATACTTATGTCCAAACATATATAAGGAATATGAAGTAATCGATAATTGATAATATTTTCCTCATTACTTTCTACTCACTATTATTATAAGAGTATATTATTACTTTTATATAACCTATATATAACGAGGAAGAACTTGTAAGAGTTGTTGTAGGTAAATGGATGAATTATATCAATTAGTATAAATATAAACACTCTTACGTAAGCTCTATATAAAACTAATTAAATAACCCTGATGTAACTTGTAACTTGTTCTTGGTCGTTGTATGATATTAAGAGTTACCTCTTAATATCAGTACTAAGACACACTTAAATAAGATAATTACCTCTGGCCTAATTCCTCAATAATCAAAGGCCTATTGTCAAGATCTGATATAATTATCACTCCCTGAAAATCCTCCAATCAGGTTCAATACAATATACGAGCCACTGCGCACATGGCTGTACCAATCCTCCACCCAGACACTCAGGTGTTACCCGCAGGATTGCGTATCTACTGGACTTCCAGTTAGGTTCCTTACAGAACTTTACTTCTATTTTATACATTAATAACTTTAATAATATATAGAGTATAAATTGAGAATGTTTAATACAAATTTATCATCCAAAGGCGCTCATTCTCAACAATAAATCTAAGGTATCCAACAGTAGGGGCTACAGACGTCTAGTCTATACATAACTTATAGTTTTGTATTATTTAATACAGTGAGCAACTATTTATACAATATACAATTCATAATGTTCCGTTTATAACTTATAGGTTATTACTCCACACCTTATAAATCTTAACAGGTTATAAGCCCTGGTGCGACTTCCTCTATGTATCGGTTAATATTTGTCACTGATACATAGGAAAGCTTCAACCTTACCCTACCTTTATGTTTTTACGTAAGGTTGTTATTTTAGAGGTATTATCCATTGCTGCTAAATACAGTTTTTCATAATTGGTTTCATAATGGCTACTAATACATTTCCCATTTGACCCTAGGTTATATTGTAAGGTTCTGTTTTAAAGTAATAGTATATTACCACTATACTAAATTGAAATGCTCATTAGGCACTGCTTTTGACATATCCAATCTACTGCAACAAACTTTTCAACTTTCGTATCCTGAGGCATTGATTTTGCTAATTTCATACGATTTATATGTAAACTGTGTATATAACATCCAAGGTATGAACATCTGCCCCAGCTAAACAGTAGAGATGTCCAATATCATCAATGCATCCAGTGATTATTTATTCAAGCTGCTAACTTTG